>CM026393.1:65077458-65201248 GCA_014843695.1 Archivesica marissinica
ACATATTAACAATTATCTGTTTACCATCCAAAACTATTGACTCACTAATACAATAATAATACATATACCTAGAATAGAGTTCGCGTATTTTCATTGTTATATATATATATATTATTCTCCTGTCTATTGTATATCAATCAATTGATCGGGAGAAGAACTTTCGTTCTAATCCCTTCGGTCTACTGCTGTTAAATTATATGTAAAATGTTCATTTCTTGAGTACATGTGCACATACTAAAATAGAAAATGTTTAAACTAAAGCCTGTGGTGGGTGGGGTATTTGAATATATTTGTTCCTGTCATTCATGCCGATGCCAGTACGTTAGTATGTGATGTATGATATGATTTTGCTTGAGTTTGAATATGTTGCGATCGTTTTACAGTTGTACCTTGGATTTCCCATTGAAACGTTGAACAAAGGTGTGTGGCGCCCGTGGTCCATTGGTAGAGCGTCGTATTTGGTATAGATCCCTGGTTCGATCAGGCCACGTATGTAGTGTCATTGAGCAAGGTACCTGACACACATTGCTTAGTAGTTGTTAACTACTATTACATTAGCCTGTCAATGTAATCATGTCTAGTTCCTGCAAGGGGGTTAACAGTATGGTACATACATACATACTTACATACAAAAGAGTGAACATGTGCATGGATCGAACCCACGAACTCCCGCTTGCAAGTTGTCCGCTCTCCTAAGTGGGTGGATCTGATGGACTCCACCGAATCGCTACACTTCTCCCTCCTGTTTTTTATAAATATACTGACAAGTATGAGTTTCCGGCAAAATTGCTCCCAAATGAAAAACTACTCATTGCCCTTTACACACTCCACAACACTAAAGATAACCGATGTCGCTGCATTGTAAATACCCTTGGCAAGGCAGCAACACTTTCTTTCTATGGTTTTAAGCAGAACACATACAAAGATCAGTCACGCACTATACCTGCAATTACTTCTAATTATACAACAACACAACAACGTTTATTTAACAAATCGACATAATAATGCCGTTGAGGAACGACAAGGGGTGTAGCAAATATGATTAACTCCCTGAGCACCTGTGTTCTGTGAGCTTGAACATACGACTGCCGTCTTGCAAGCCATTCACTCTTACAACTAGGTTAACCAATTAACCCAGCCTCCGTGGTCGAGTGGTTAAGGTCGCTGACTTGTATACCACTGTAACCTACCATCACTGATGGTCACGGGTTCGAGCCCCGCTCAGGCCGTGTCTCATTTATATGAAAAAGTTGGCAGTTTCTTACGGAGGTTGGTGCACCCACATACTGGTTAACCGCTGGAGCCTGCCCAGGAAAGGTGTTGTTAGGTAAACTGCCCGCCGGCGATATAGCCCAAAATGGTGCTGATGCAGGCGTAAAACCCGAAATATAACATAACTAACCAATTAACCGGGCAGTTTGAAGATCCGACACCAACTAAAGTAATTGCAAGGTCATAATAATCATTGATATGGTTAGTTTAACAGTTCATAACTGTCGGGTTAATCTGAAATATTTGTGCAAAACGCACATTTTAGTCTTATTGGTGGGCACCACAATGTCCATGAAGTGGAAACACGGCGTTGGGAGACTCGGTTACAGACAACATGCTACATTGCCTCTGTCGCCAACAAAATGATGATACAAAGATGATGATGCAGTGAAATGTTTCAATTTGTAATGGATGGGTTTTGTCTCGATTGTGTTGACTTATACGAAGGAGAGGTTGGGAACCTGTCTAGTCGGAACTGTCGACCAGACTATATAGATGTGATGACTGAAAACCCAGTATTATCACACAAAAATTGCTGGGTAGACTAGTAATAATTAGATCTACATTTAACACTACATGCTGGCTAAAATAAAGACTACATGTACATCTATATAATTATATTACATAGTTACACAATGTTCACGTTTGAAAGTATGTAATGTGTATATAATGTGTACTCATGGGCATATTGCCCATTGTATTTCGAAATAAACTCTTGAAACTCTTGTATAACTGTCACAAATAATGTTAGCAAATAAATACTACATGTATAAGTAGCTAAATAATGTTAGAAGATAACAATTTATTTATGTGTTTTTCTTGTTTGTACTGTTAGGGGGTATTCAGGAAATAGGCATGCGATTTTAATTAGTATTGAATCATTATTAATCTACACTACTGAAGCACCCCCGTCGTAAATTATATTTATTGGTGAACAAACATGTGTCTTTTGAGTGAAATATTTTTAAGTTGTGTTTTATTTGAAGAATCATATCCCAGTGTTACTGCCACTGCATACTCCCTACAAGTATATACGACTTCTTAAGTGGTTTCCTCTGTTTTATCGGCGTTTCCTTTGCTCAACATGCTATCAGTTTCCATCCACTTTCTCAGACAATTACATATAATGACTGAAATGAGCATACATCAATCCACCACTCTAATTACTGACTTTATAATCCTATCAACAAACAATTTATTATTGCAAATTTTACTCATGCTTCACAAACACTCAAGTAAAATCATGGGTTTATTCGCACACGATCCAGGTCAGTTGCTCAAAGGTCAATGTCACACTTTAGTTCCTACCTACATGGTTCAAATTGTCTTCTCTGGACGGTACATTTCCTAAACATGTTCAAATAACTGTACACAAATGTTGCAGACCTGTTTACTCATACAGATATGCAGTAGTATCTGTGAAAATCAAGTGGAAATTACATACACTGTTCAAAATAACCGAGTTCGTGTTATCCATTTTCGATCATTAGCTTATTTCCGTTAATAATCTGTTCGATGTTTATATCGGATATCACAATATAGCACCCACTCGTGTTGTTCATATATGCATAGATCTTGTAAAATAAATGAGCATATTTTCAAGAAACTACATGTATGGTTACTGCAATATGTGTGTCAGTCCGTCGTCGTCGTCGTCGTCGTCTCCAGTGAACATGTTCAAGCGTCTTCTCTTCCATCTAAAAATGTTACAAATTCTTCAAATAATCTTCCCCTAAAGGTAAGATTGATCAATGTACAATCCAATGATCTCCATAGTTGTTACATGTATAATTGTGGCACACTGGTGTGAAAATATGGAGTCAGGTGAGCGATACAGGGCCATCGTTGTCCTCATGTTTATCGTAAATAAACTAAATTATCAATCATAAATAGGTGTTAGAAATGTATAATTTCTCGTGCAGTTGCATGTATATAATTATGTATTTCAGACCACATCAATTATGTTCATCAACGTTTTATGATTTGCATCTTTTTGAATGTCTGTGTAGACACATTGCTGTCATGTACTATGATGATATGTGTAGTATTTTACTTGCATTAAACATGTTTATTTCTTAATCTTGTTATTTAGTGATACCCTAGCTGGCACAAATCCCCAACTCAGGTCACAGATGATACCACAACTGTTGACTATAGAAATTCCTTGTTTCTTTCCATCAGACGGTACAAGTATTTATAAACCAGGCAAAAATCATTTATTTCCATTAACTGCTACTTGCTTGTCTAACCTTTTCGTCCATATTTACAGGTTGAATATATAAACGTAGGTTTCCCCTACCACTCATCGCACATGTCTCTCCTCCACTACGTGCACGTCGTGACATAGGCACATCTCACAACAGGAATATGGTTCAAGGATTTCGCTGACAGAAGCCGTGCCATCGGAATCGCGTTAATCTATACATTTAGATATAGAATACCATACGACTAACTTCCCTACTTGGCGAGACAGCAACACTTAGTGCTGGCAATGACGGATAGCTGGTTTTCTTTTAGCCGGCTCCTTCAAGGGGAGCGATCTCTTTCAAGGAAGACGGTGGGACGCAGACTTCTTGATGGCGTGAGGACCCCAGCGAAGAAACCGGAACCATTATTGCTGCTGTGAGCTGACAAATCGTGGATGATGTGGCCCTACAAGGGGCCCCTTCGAAAGATGATACAGGACTTGTCACCCTGAGAAGAACGAAGATGCATTTCCAGTTGTCTACATAAACAACTTAGATGACAACGTAAACTTCTTAGAGAAACCAGTCGCCCAAATGCCTCGGCGGAGGCGACTATAATGAAAACATATTTGGACAACCCATCGCCATTTATGCAAATGACCTTGCATATTGAATAAACATTAAGATTTAAAGGTATTCTTTAGCTAACCTTGTTTATATGCATGTAGTCAGCACAACAACCTTTCCTACAATACCGTCGACATGTTTCCTATATTGTCGTTTCTCGTCTCGAGATTAACATTAAACCATGCCATATTTATTTTTAGTATAATTAGTGTCCACACGTTGGTTGTTTTATATGCCTGGTGCATAGCAAGTGTGTATTTTTTGCGTTTATTTATCGTCGCTACCGGTTGCCGATATGAGCAACGCCTCCTGAAGAGATTAGTCATTTTAGATTTTTGGAGGATAGTGCAATGATACCGACAGATACCCATTCCAGAGTATCCTCTTGTTCTTGTACGTGCACGGTGTACAGCACCGACACGAGACCTC
This sequence comes from Archivesica marissinica, assembly GCA_014843695.1. Lineage (NCBI taxonomy): Eukaryota > Metazoa > Mollusca > Bivalvia > Venerida > Vesicomyidae > Archivesica > Archivesica marissinica. Next base: position 65,081,973 of record CM026393.1, read on the forward strand.
GGTTTAATGTCCCATCTGAAAAACTGTTAATTATATTAGGGTCAGACGGGGGATCGAACCTGCGATCCCCGGGGGATCGAACCTGCGATCCAGTATTACCACTGGACTACAGATCCCTCTGTATAGCAACGAGACGAGTCTCTCGTTTGTAATCCCATCTGAGACATTTGATATTGAGAGGGTCAGATGTGGTGGTGACGGGATTGAGATGTCTTGATAATATACACCTACATTCACTAACTCCTCAATCTTTATGCAATTGCTATGGCAACAATTGTTGGCTTATCTTTTCTTGTTAGATGTTTAATTGCAAATGAATTACTTTCTGTTCGAAAAACGGAACTCAAACACTTGTACACAATGAATTCTCAGTGATTATTGCGAACGTTTTTATTTTATTTCAAGTTGCTTGTGAGAATTAATGTCGCGCCAATAGCTTGGGTTATATGGTGACTCTCCGGCTATTAATGGTGAATGCCCCGTGTGGCCATCCGAATAGTGTTTCATGTAATGATTGTCAACCGGATAGAACCATCGACCTACTGCAAAACAGATGGATAGCTTCCTACCATGTATCATTTCGACACCCTCAGTGGGATTCGAAGAAAAGTGTATAATACCTCAATCTGATAAATTTCTACACTAGTGTTCGTTCATCCATGGATTATTACAATATTCCAGCAATATTACAAACATGATATTAGTTTGTGTCATATATTTCAAACTATTTCTGATAAATATGGCACACCTCTTTTATAATATGACGCACACAAGAAGTAAAGGTAATGTAATCTGTTTAATTTAGAGGTATTTTATAGATGGATTCTTGGTTATGGTATCGACCATAGTTTGCATCAAAATATAGTCCAACATTCTGTAAATGTTAAATGTTAGAGAGCATAATTTTATATTCCCAAAATGAATGTTCAGCATTCTTCATTTTCACGATAAAATAGATGAGTTTCGTTGTGTATGTATTTTAAATAGACGTATCACATAACGTTGCTTGTTTTCAGTGTATTACAGTCATAACATATTTTCTTATATGTACACACGTGTAATAACACATGTAATTATTCTGATTGGTCGCAGCATAACATCGACAGCTTGCAATACACATTCGACATATACATGTTGTTTGTGTTCATGCTTTATTTATTGAAAATCAACTGATCAATACAATTAAGTATATTTCATTAACGGAATATTGTGATTAAGCATATTGTGTCGATTATTTGCGTGACGTTGTTCAATTATCAGGGACTATTTACTACGTTCGGTTGCGTTAATGTCATAAGGACCAAAACTATACTTGCAAATAGAGACGTATTTATTCTTCAAATTTAGGGTTCTTGTTACTGTGGTAATGTGATAAAGGGGATCGTACGCATGTGGTGATTTCATGCATATTATATGAGTTCGTTTTGGAAAATTACTATCAAGTTCGTCAACAGGCTCGCTTAACGTCAAAATACCAAAACTCGCTTCATAAAATATGGTATGAAATCACCACTCATGTAAGATCCTATGCTTTTTTCCCAATCCTAAATATTTTGTTACAACTATTCCTTGGTTATGTCTTAATCTTGAATAAAATATTGTTTAAATTAAGATCCTAAATGATGTGCTCCCAAGTGAATTAAGTCAATTCCGTAGCTACAATCACGGGGATACGTACGTCCTTCCTGTAGAATTATTGCCTGTTAATTAGTACATTCCATTAGAACACGAATCAACTCTTTCATTTCTTTATTCATCTTATACTCACAAGTTATGTGTATGTTTCAACTAAGAATAATTAGTTCTAAGATACCAATTACTTGAGTCAGCACATAGAACATTTCCAGTATCGATATAGTGTAGCATGTGTTGCCTCCTGAAGGAACATCGTGTAAAACATGGACAACATTATGCAATGCAATTACCTTTATATCGTGATGGAAGGCTTAACATGTGTCTCTCAGATATCAGGAAAATACCACCATTTCGTAGGCGTGTAAGTGGTGTTGCGTCTTGCATGTGCTGTCCACAGTGACTGAGCGGTTTATATAATGTGGAGGACTTCAAATAAGTTTCCCTGTCGAGTGGATTTGTTTTACTTCATGACAAATAGCTATCCAGCTGGTTTCCAACAAGTGGTTGTGCAAATATGATGCCCGTCCCTGTCAGTATTGCATGCATAGTTTTATTTATGCCCCGTGAGGGGAGTGCACTACTATCACTGTCGGTCATGGAACACGTTCAGGTTTGGCACTTGCTTTAAATGTTCGGATATTGTTGCTCCATCAGGAACTACTAATTAAATACCTCTCATGACAAGGCCAATGCCAACGTTAATATAGCACCCACAGTAGTTGCAGATAGGGAAATCCCACTCTCTAGCACCCCAATAGTTCCATATAGGGAAATCCCACCCTCTAGCACCCCAAGAGTTGCAGATATGGAAATCCCACCCTCTAGCACCCCAAGAGTTGCAGATTGGAAATCCCACCCTCTAGCACCCCAAGAGTTGCAGATATGGAAATCCCACCCTCTAGCACCCCAAGAGTTCCTATAGGAAATCCCACCCTCTAGCACCCAAGAGTTGCAGATATGGAAATCCCACTCTCTAGCACCCCAATAGTTCCATATAGGGAAATCCCACCCTCTAGCACCCCAAGAGTTGCAGATATGGAAATCCCACCCTCTAGCACCCCAAGAGTTGCAGATATGGAAATCCCACCCTCTAGCACCCCAAGAGTTGCAGATAGGGAAATCCCACCCTCTAGCACCCCAGGAGTTGCAGATATGGAAATCCAACCCTTAGCACCCCAAGAGTTGCAGATATGGAAATCCCACCCTCTAGCACCCAACGAGTTGCAGATAGGGACATCCCACCCTCTAGCACCCCAAGAGTTGCAGATAGGGAAATCCCACCCTCTAGCACCCAACGAGTTGCAGATATGGAATTCCCACTCTCTAGCACCCCAAGAGTTGCAGATATGGAAATCCCACCCTCTAGCACCCCACGAGTTGCAGATATGGAAATCCCACTCTATAGCACCCCAAGAGTTCCATATAGGGAAATCCCACCCGCTAGCACCCCAATAGTTGCAGATAGGGGTGGGATTTCCATACGTAAAACCTTATGGAGCTGCTAGATTTATTTCACCACCTCTCTTATGCTTTGATGCACTTTTCAAAATTATGCCAGCGAATGCATACATCCACCAATGGAAACGCGGAAACTACAAGATCTGTTCATGATATCTAATTAGCATAAAGTAGTCCCCTTGTCTAACCCGGTTAGCTAGATGTATCTCACACACCCAACACGGCGCCAAAGGTATGTCCATAGGTGAGAAAAAGGCATATAATTATATGCTCTACCACCATCCCTATATATTTACATTACTAGTACATTTCATTCGATGAACGTGAGTAAACACGTGTCATGTTTGTATCCATTTTGGTATGGATATCCTCACTAATGATATTCAGCTGACGGAGTCGGAGTAACGGGGCATGCGCATGAAAGTGCGTGTCTTACAGCTTCCACTGTTCCATGGATGGTCTAAGTGCTAGATCCGGCACAATGTAAGTCGTAAATCTGGCCTGAATACATTTTAAATGCAACGTGTGATATTTCTTTCTTTGTGTCATCGAAACGAATAATAAATGTAAATATCAGTAATAAATCGCGGGTTAATAGTTTCCATCGGGGTATGAACTACGTTGGGCGTGTTTAAAGTATGCTTGAATGCATTCGGCCTCCGCACACGTTAAGCACGCTTGCATACTATGCTTCTATCTAGTATATTTACCGAAACAATAACAAGTACTAGTTTACAATGAAGAAAGAGAGGATAGTTGTGCTTAGTAGCTTAAAATAGGATTTTATTTCATCTCGTGATAACCGAAATAGTTTCCACACGTGTTAGTTTCTCTTTGCTGTCAAAATTAAAAACTTCAGACAAGACGAATTCATTAGACAATGTTACACCCAACCGCGGAGGAATACTATACGCAAGCAGTGGCAGAGAAAATACCATCTTACACTGTTTGAAAACAGTGAAAGATAGCAATTTTTCTTTCACTGAGAAAACTCAATCATTGGAAACAGAAATGATCACTGTCAACTAAGAAACGTTCTATGAATATTCTGTGTATGCTTTGACATCGAGAGATGGGGTTCGTGTTATTTGAGTTATTTATTATGAAATCTTCAAAGTTTAACATCTTTTTAATGTCTCTGGTCTACGCAGTGGTAATACTATGTATTCAACTGTGCTTTAAAATGTGATATTATGTCGGATATAATCATAGTTTCCTTCCGGAATGGCCAAGCCATTGAAGGTTTTTATTCCTATAATTATGTACTGTGGATATCAAGCGGATTCATCTATATACATTGTATAGTATAGAAGCTGGCACTTATACACATCTAATATATTTAAGTTTAAACTTTATTTATATTACAATGATTGCGAAGTAATTTTTAACAACTTATATTAATCACTCTCGTTGGCTCGAATGAAAGCGTATATGTGGTCATTCGTGTGGGAGGAAACCGGAGTACCAGGAGAACACGCACCTGTCCGATCTGGGGACCACAGTACCACCTCACATACTTCCCGGTCCGAGGATTGAACCCGGGTTGAATTTGGCGAGAAGCGAGGATAATGTGTTGTATCGGGATGAATGGGTGTAAACTTTAGAAGAGGAAGCACAGTACAAAAGTTAACACAGTGTGAACGCATTAGTTTACTCTACTGTATGTCATAGTGCAATAACATGCGCACATCTACTCAGGCACGTAGCTACTAGGCTCTGAAGGCCCGGGGCCTGCAGATTGTCCCAGAAAATGAAAAATATAAAACCTCAAAAATGCAATAAAAACTGTATAAATAGACAAAAATTCGAGAATTTGAGAATGTTCATTTGAACATATGTAATTCCGTATAATCGCTGTCAGTTTACTGACATCTCAAAACGTTTCTTACATATTATTCTATGAAAGGTATATCTGAACACTCTATTGAAAACGGTATAAATAATTGGATTCAACGCCGAGTTACAATAGCCAGCCCAGAAAACCACAGTGAATACTGCTTCACCGACACAGTAACAGAACGATGTAATTATATACAAGGTGAAGAACGGGAACCAACATAGAATAAAAGTGATACTAAGTGATATTCCTATTCAAACTGACTGTCAGTTTCTATAAAAAGATGTTATCATACAATTATATTTGACGGCTTTAAAAACGCCACTTTTATATGATACCATTATTTTACCAAATTTATAATTTTTACATTTACACGTGACTCGCATAATGTTGGAATCTAATACAATGGATTGGTAAATTCTTTATTACTTTGCGATAAACTTGTTTGAGAACGATTACTGTAAAATAGTACATTGCTTTGTTTTTAACGAATCCCCAAAGATACAACCACTAATGCCATTCAACTCCAAGTTGTGTATTTAATGCCGTCACGTATATATGTGCTATCAAATCAGTAATACCCATTTTTGCAGTGAAGGAAACCAATATTTGTAACGTTTTTATTGTACTCGAACGATGTTTATGAAAACTACTCAGGTCTGCAATATTTGTTTTATTACACCTTATTATTATTTGAAAAGAAAACTCTTTACGGAATTCATTATTACACCTTATTAGTATTTGAAAAGAAAACTCTTTACGGAATTCATTATTACACCGTATTTGTATTTGAAAAGAAAACTCTACGGAATTCAATCAAGATTCGAGTTGTCTTATCTCTGTAAATCTAGTATATGTGTGTATCTAGAAGCTTTTATGTATGTATTTCAATAAGCGCCTATTTATTACGAGAGACGCTTTGTTTTTTTAGAACTATCACAATTAGCTTGTCACTGCTTCACACTGGAAGCCAAATACAGACAAGATAATTAAATAATGTGGACTGTAGATATTTGTGAATTTTGCATTGAGTAGTCACGTGAGTATAATAAATTAATATATACAGATGGCTGTTTCCATTCTACAGCTGATATTAGTGTGTCATAAACAAGAAAACAAGTGTCTTTTTTCATTTCATGTAGACAAGTTCTACATGCTACAATTTATGTTGTGTCAATAATATACGTATTAGGTAAGGATGCTAAAGAACAGAAGATATGTAGTCCAGTGGTAACACGCTGGACTGGTAATCCAGGGATCGCAGGTTCGATTCCCCGTCTGACTCTAATAAAATTAACAGTCTTTCAGATGGGACGTTAAACCGAGGTCTCGTGTCGGTGCTTTACACCGTGCACGTAAAAGAACCAGAGGAGACTCTGGAATGGGTCTCTGTCTGTATCATTGCACTATCCTCCAACAATCTAAAATGACTAATCTCTTCAGGAGGCGTCGCTCATATGGGCAACCGGTAGCGACGATAAACAAACGTAAAACACACACTAAAGAACAGTATGACATGAATGCACCATTACTAAATCAGAATATCTTTGTTTGTAAAGCAATCTTAAGAAACAATCAGAGAGTACGTAATGTTATGCACAGAATATGGCATGGTTCGTGAAATAAACACATTTATTTGGGAATGAGTAGCACACACTTTATAGAGGAATAATGGACCAGTGCCTCTAGTGGACGCGACGTTTGTAAATTGCACGCTGGGTATGACTGCACCTGTTTGCAGTTGTAAATCGCGGACGATACCACTGGGACGATGTTGTGTGTATGTGTTTTACGTTTATTTATCGTCGCTACCGGTTGCCCATATGAGCGACGCCTCCTGAAGAGATTAGTTATTTTAGATGTTGGAGGATAGTGCATGATACAGACAGAGACCAATTCCAGAATCTCCTCTGGTTCTTTTACGTGCACGGTGTAAAGCACCGACACGAGACCTCGGTTTAACGTCCCATCTGAAAGACTGTTCATTTTATTAGGGTCAGACGGGGGATCGAACCTGCGATCCCTGGATTACCAGTCCAGCGTGTTACCACTGGACTACAGATCCGTCTGTTGTACTGTTGCCAATCGTATAAAACATTTGCGCCCCTTGTCGGATTCCGTCCTCCATTTGCAAAAAATAAGAAAAACAATAGTGACACGACGTTCAATTTTGCGGTTTTTTGGCATTGATATGGTCCTCAAAGAGGTAATTTCGGTGTTAAAAACAATATGTATATTACTTTCGCTGTGTAATAATATATGCGTTAATCCGAAAAATCTCCGTTTATTGTCATTTCTGAAACGAAGTACAGAATGTACTTTCAGCTTTAATATAGATAAATACATGGCCATGTGATATATCGACGCAGTGGTATACAAATATAGTTCATCATTAGTCCATTCCTTCAAGTTGGTTGTTGGTTTAAACATATGTATTCATTCATAATGTATAGTAGGCCTACATATATATTGTATAGAGAATGAAAATGGATTTAATCGAAAGCTTAAAGCTTATTGAGATTATCTCCATTACATATATAAATGTGTGCACTATAGATGACTAAGACGTAAACTTATTATGTAGTGAGACCAAAATATATAATACGTGTATGAAATTATAGCTAAATAAACTGGGAATGGGAGGGGGTAGAAAGCGATGAAATAACACATACAGTTGGTTTGCGGCAGCGGCCTAGCACGTGCTGCCGATACATTGAGTACGAATCACAGTTTGTTGTTGTGCCTGCGCCATACATTGGTTTGCGGCAGCGGCCTAACAGGTGCTGCCGATACATTAGGTACGAATCATACAGTTTGTTGTTGTGCCTGCGCCATACATTGGTTTGCGGCAGCGGTCTAGCACGTGCTGTCGATACATTGAGTACGAATCATACAGTTTGTTGTTGTTCCTGTGCCATCGAATGGTTTGCGACAGCGGACTAACACGTGCTGTCGATACATTGAGTACGAATCATACAGTTTGTTGTTGTGCCTGCGCCATACATTGGTTTGCGGCAGCGGCCTAACACGTGCTGCCGATACATTGAGTACGAATCATACAGTTTGTTGTTGTGCCCTGCGCCATACATTGGTTTGCGGCAGCGGCCTAACACGTGCTGCCGATACATTGAGTACGAATCACAGTTTGTTGTTGTGCCCTGCGCCATAGAATGGTTTGCGGCAGCGGCCTAACACGTGCTGCCGATACATTGAGTACGAATCACAGTTTGTTGTTGTGCCCTGCGCCATAGAATGGTTTGCGGCAGCGGCCTAGCATGTGCTGCCGATACATTGAGTACGAATCACAGTTTGTTGTTGTGCCTGCGCCATACATTGGTTTGCGGCAGCGGCCTAACACGTGCTGCCGATACATTAAGTATGAATCATACAGTTTGTTGTTGTGCCTGCGCCATACATTGGTTTGCGGCAGCGGCCTAACACGTGCTGCCGATACATTGAGTACGAATCATACAGTTTGTTGTTGTGCCCTGCGCCATCGAATGGTTTGCGACAGCGGACTAACACGTGCTGTCGATACATTGAGTACGAATCATACATTTTGTTGTTGTGCACTGCGCCATCGAATGGTTTGCGACAGCGGCCTAGCACGTGCTGTCGATACATTGAGTACGAATCATACAGTTTGTTGTTGTGCCCTGCGCCATAGAATGGTTTGCAACAGCGGCCTAGCACGTGCTGTCGATACATTGAGTACGAATCATACAGTTTGTTGTTGTGCCCTGCGCCATAGAATGGTTTGCGACAGCGGCCTAGCACGTGCTGTCGATACATTGAGTACGAATCATACAGTTTGTTGTTGTGCCATGCGCCATATATTGGTTTGCGACAGCGGCCTAACACGTGCTGCGGATACATTGAGTACGAATCATACAGTTTGTTGTTGTGCCCTGCGCCATAGAATGGTTTGTGACAGCGGCCTAGCATGTGCTGCCGATACACTGAGTACGAATCATACAGTTTGTTGTTGTGCCCTGCGCCATACATTGGTTTGCGGCAGCGGCCTAACACGTGCTGCCGATACATTGAGTACGAATCATACAGTTTGTTGTTGTGCCCTGCGCCATAGAATGGTTTGCGACAGCGGCCTAACACGTGCTGCCGATACATTGAGTACGAATCATACAGTTTGTTATTGTGCGCTGCGCCATAGAATGGTTTGCGACAGCGGCCTAGCACGTGCTGCCGATACATTGAGTACGAATCATACAGTTTGTTGTTGTGCCCTGCGCCATAGAATGGTTTGCGACAGCGGCCTAGCACGTGCTGTCGATACATTGAGTACGAATCATACAGTTTGTTGTTGTGCCCTGCGCCATATATTGGTTTGCGACAGCGGCCTAACACGTGCTGCGGATACATTGAGTACGAATCATACAGTTTGTTGTTGTGCTCTGCGCAATAGAATGGTTTGTGACAGCGGCCTAGCATGTGCTGCCGATACACTGAGTACGAATCATACAGTTTGTTGTTGTGCCCTGCTCCATACATTGGTTTGCGGCAGCGGCCTAACACGTGCTGCCGATACATTGAGTACGAATCATACAGTTTGTTGTTGTGCCCTGCGCCATAGAATGGTTTGCGACAGCGGCCTAACACGTGCTGCCGATACATTGAGTACGAATCATACAGTTTGTTATTGTGCGCTGCGCCATAGAATGGATTGCGACAGCGGCCTAGCACGTGCTGCCGATACATTGAGTATGAATTATACAGTTTGTTGTTGTGCCCTGCGCCATAGAATGGTTTGCGACAGAGGCCTAACACGTGCTGCCGATACATTGAGTACGAATCATACAGTTTGTTGTTGTGCCCTACGCCATAGAATGGTTTGCGACAGAGGCCTAACACGTGCTGTCGATACATTGAGTACGAATCATACAGTTTGTTGTTGTGCCATGCGCCATAGAATGGTTTGCGACAGCGGCCTAGCACGTGCTGTCGATACATTGAGTACGAATCATACAGTTTGTTGTTGTGCCCTGCGCCATAGAATGGTTTGCGATAGCGGCCTAGCACGTGCTTTCGATACATTGAGTACGAATCATACAGTTTGTTGTTGTGCCCTGCGCCATATATTGGTTTGCGACAGCGGCCTAACACGTGCTGCCGATACATTGAGTACGAATCATACAGTTTGTTGTTGTGCCCTGCGCCATAGAATGGTTTGTGACAGCGGCCTAGCATGTGCTGCCGATACATTGAGTACGAATCATACAGTTTGTTGTTGTGCCCTGCGCCATACATTGGTTTGCGGCAGCGGCCTAACACGTGCTGCCGATACATTGAGTACGAATCATACAGTTTGTTGTTGTGCCCTGCGCCATAGAATGGTTTGCGACAGCGGCCTAGCACGTGCTTCCGATAGATTGAGTACGAATCATACAGTTTGTTGTTGTGCCCTGCGCCATACATTGGTTTGCGGCAGCGGCCTAACACGTGCTGCCGATACATTGAGTACGAATCATACAGTTTGTTGTTGTGCCCTGCGCCATAGAATGGTTTGCGACAGCGGCCTAGCACGTGCTTTCGATAGATTGAGTACGAATCATACAGTTTGTTGTTGTGCCCTGCTCCATAGAATGGTTTGCGACAGCGGCCTAGCACGTGCTGCCGATACATTGAGTACGAATCATACAGTTTGTTATTGTGCCCTGCGCCATAGAATGGTTTGCGACAGCGGCCTAGCACGTGCTGCCGATACATTGAGTACGAATCATACAGTTTGTTGTTGTGCTCTGCGCCATAGAATGGTTTGCGGCAGCGGCCTAGCATGTGCTGCCGATACATTGAGTACGAATCACAGTTTGTTGTTGTGCCTGCGCCATACATTGGTTTGCGGCAGCGGCCTAACACGTGCTGCCGATACATTAAGTATGAATCATACAGTTTGTTGTTGTGCCTGCGCCATACATTGGTTTGCGGCAGCGGCCTAACACGTGCTGCCGATACATTGAGTACGAATCATACAGTTTGTTGTTGTTCCCTGTGCCATCGAATGGTTTGCGACAGCGGACTAACACGTGCTGTCGATACATTGAGTACGAATCATACATTTTGTTGTTGTGCACTGCGCCATCGAATGGTTTGCGACAGCGGCCTAGCACGTGCTGTCGATACATTGAGTACGAATCATACAGTTTGTTGTTGTGCCCTGCGCCATAGAATGGTTTGCGACAGCGGCCTAGCACGTGCTGTCGATACATTGAGTACGAATCATACAGTTTGTTGTTGTGCCCTGCGCCATAGAATGGTTTGCGGCAGCGGCCTAACACGTGCTGCCGATACATTGAGTACGAATCATACAGTTTGTTGTTGTGCCCTGCGCCATAGAATGGTTTGTGACAGCGGCCTAGCATGTGCTGCCGATACATTGAGTACGAATCATACAGTTTGTTGTTGTGCCCTGCGCCATACATTGGTTTGCGGCAGCGGCCTAACACGTGCTGCCGATACATTGAGTACGAATCATACAGTTTGTTGTTGTGCCCTGCGCCATAGAATGGTTTGCGACAGCGGCCTAACACATGCTGCCGATACATTGAGTACGAATCATACAGTTTGTTGTTGTGCCCTGCGCCATAGAATGGTTTGCGACAGCGGCCTAGCACGTGCTGTCGATACATTGAGTACGAATCATACAGTTTGTTGTTGTGCCCTGCGCCATATATTGGTTTGCGACAGCGGCCTAACACGTGCTGCCGATACATTGAGTACGAATCATACAGTTTGTTGTTGTGCCCTGCGCCATAGAATGGTTTGTGACAGCGGCCTAGCATGTGCTGCCGATACATTGAGTACGAATCATACAGTTTGTTGTTGTGCCCTGCGCCATACATTGGTTTGCGGCAGCGGCCTAACACGTGCTGCCGATACATTGAGTACGAATCATACAGTTTGTTGTTGTGCCCTGCGCCATAGAATGGTTTGCGACAGCGGCCTAGCACGTGCTTTCGATAGATTGAGTACGAATCATACAGTTTGTTGTTGTGCCCTGCGCCATAGATTGGTTTGCGACAGCGGCCTAACACGTGCTGCCGATACATTGAGTACGAATCATACAGTTTGTTGTTGTGCCCTGCGCCATAGAATGGTTTGCGACAGCGGCCTAGCACGTGCTTTCGATACATTGAGTACGAATCATACAGTTTGTTGTTGTGCCCTGCGCCATAGAATGGTTTGCGACAGCGGCCTAACACGTGCTGCCGATACATTGAGTACGAATCATACAGTTTGTTGTTGTGCCCTGCGCCATAGAATGGTTTGCGACAGCGGCCTAGCACGTGCTGCCGATACATTGAGTACGAATCATACAGTTTGTTGTTGTGCTCTGCGCCATAGAATGGTTTGCGGCAGCGGCCTAGCATGTGCTGCCGATACATTGAGTACGAATCACAGTTTGTTGTTGTGCCTGCGCCATACATTGGTTTGCGGCAGCGGCCTAACACGTGCTGCCGATACATTGAGTACGAATCATACAGTTTGTTGTTGTGCCCTGCGCCATAGAATGGTTTGCGACAGCGGCCTAGCACGTGCTTTCGATAGATTGAGTACGAATCATACAGTTTGTTGTTGTGCCCTGCTCCATAGAATGGTTTGCGACAGCGGCCTAGCACGTGCTGCCGATACATTGAGTACGAATCATACAGTTTGTTATTGTGCCCTGCGCCATAGAATGGTTTGCGACAGCGGCCTAGCACGTGCTGCCGATACATTGAGTACGAATCATACAGTTTGTTGTTGTGCTCTGCGCCATAGAATGGTTTGCGGCAGCGGCCTAGCATGTGCTGCCGATACATTGAGTACGAATCACAGTTTGTTGTTGTGCCTGCGCCATACATTGGTTTGCGGCAGCGGCCTAACACGTGCTGCTGATACATTAAGTATGAATCATACAGTTTGTTGTTGTGCCTGCGCCATACATTGGTTTGCGGCAGCGGCCTAACACGTGCTGCCGATACATTGAGTACGAATCATACAGTTTGTTGTTGTTCCCTGTGCCATCGAATTGTTTGCGACAGCGGACTAACACGTGCTGTCGATACATTGAGTACGAATCATACATTTTGTTGTTGTGCACTGCGCCATCGAATGGTTTGCGACAGCGGCCTAGCACGTGCTGTCGATACATTGAGTACGAATCATACAGTTTGTTGTTGTGCCCTGCGCCATATAATGGTTTGCAACAGCGGCCTAGCACGTGCTGTCGATACATTGAGTACGAATCATACAGTTTGTTGTTGTGCCCTGCGCCATAGAATGGTTTGCGACAGCGGCCTAGCACGTGCTGTCGATACATTGAGTACGAATCATACAGTTTGTTGTTGTGCCCTGCGCCATAGAATGGTTTGCGGCAGCGGCCTAACACGTGCTGCCGATACATTGAGTACGAATCATACAGTTTGTTGTTGTGCCCTGCGCCATAGAATGGTTTGTGACAGCGGCCTAGCATGTGCTGCCGATACATTGAGTACGAATCATACAGTTTGTTGTTGTGCCCTGCGCCATACATTGGTTTGCGGCAGCGGCCTAACACGTGCTGCCGATACATTGAGTACGAATCATACAGTTTGTTGTTGTGCCCTGCGCCATAGAATGGTTTGCGACAGCGGCCTAACACATGCTGCCGATACATTGAGTACGAATCATACAGTTTGCTATTGTGCCCTGCGCCATAGAATGGTTTGCGACAGCGGCCTAGCACGTGCTGCCGATACATTGAGTACGAATCATACAGTTTGTTGTTGTGCCCTGCGCCATAGAATGGTTTGCGACAGCGGCCTAACACGTGCTGCCGATACATTGAGTACGAATCATACAGTTTGTTGTTGTGCCCTGCGCCATAGAATGGTTTGCGACAGCGGCCTAGTACGTGCTGTCGATACATTGAGTACGAATCATACAGTTTGTTGTTGTGCTCTGCGCCATAGAATGGTTTGCGGCAGCGGCCTAGCATGTGCTGCCGATACATTGAGTACGAATCACAGTTTGTTGTTGTGCCTGCGCCATACATTGGTTTGCGGCAGCGGCCTAACACGTGCTGCCGATACATTGAGTACGAATCATACAGTTTGTTGTTGTGCCCTGCGCCATAGAATGGTTTGCGACAGCGGCCTAGCACGTGCTTTCGATAGATTGAGTACGAATCATACAGTTTGTTGTTGTGCCCTGCTCCATAGAATGGTTTGCGACAGCGGCCTAGCACGTGCTGCCGATACATTGAGTACGAATCATACAGTTTGTTATTGTGCCCTGCGCCATAGAATGGTTTGCGACAGCGGCCTAGCACGTGCTGCCGATACATTGAGTACGAATCATACAGTTTGTTGTTGTGCTCTGCGCCATAGAATGGTTTGCGGCAGCGGCCTAGCATGTGCTGCCGATACATTGAGTACGAATCACAGTTTGTTGTTGTGCCTGCGCCATACATTGGTTTGCGGCAGCGGCCTAACACGTGCTGCTGATACATTAAGTATGAATCATACAGTTTGTTGTTGTGCCTGCGCCATACATTGGTTTGCGGCAGCGGCCTAACACGTGCTGCCGATACATTGAGTACGAATCATACAGTTTGTTGTTGTTCCCTGTGCCATCGAATTGTTTGCGACAGCGGACTAACACGTGCTGTCGATACATTGAGTACGAATCATACATTTTGTTGTTGTGCACTGCGCCATCGAATGGTTTGCGACAGCGGCCTAGCACGTGCTGTCGATACATTGAGTACGAATCATACAGTTTGTTGTTGTGCCCTGCGCCATATAATGGTTTGCAACAGCGGCCTAGCACGTGCTGTCGATACATTGAGTACGAATCATACAGTTTGTTGTTGTGCCCTGCGCCATAGAATGGTTTGCGACAGCGGCCTAGCACGTGCTGTCGATACATTGAGTACGAATCATACAGTTTGTTGTTGTGCCCTGCGCCATAGAATGGTTTGCGGCAGCGGCCTAACACGTGCTGCCGATACATTGAGTACGAATCATACAGTTTGTTGTTGTGCCCTGCGCCATAGAATGGTTTGTGACAGCGGCCTAGCATGTGCTGCCGATACATTGAGTACGAATCATACAGTTTGTTGTTGTGCCCTGCGCCATACATTGGTTTGCGGCAGCGGCCTAACACGTGCTGCCGATACATTGAGTACGAATCATACAGTTTGTTGTTGTGCCCTGCGCCATAGAATGGTTTGCGACAGCGGCCTAACACATGCTGCCGATACATTGAGTACGAATCATACAGTTTGCTATTGTGCCCTGCGCCATAGAATGGTTTGCGACAGCGGCCTAGCACGTGCTGCCGATACATTGAGTACGAATCATACAGTTTGTTGTTGTGCCCTGCGCCATAGAATGGTTTGCGACAGCGGCCTAACACGTGCTGCCGATACATTGAGTACGAATCATACAGTTTGTTGTTGTGCCCTGCGCCATAGAATGGTTTGCGACAGCGGCCTAGTACGTGCTGTCGATACATTGAGTACGAATCATACAGTTTGTTGTTGTGCCCTGCGCCATAGAATGGTTTGCGACAGCGGCCTAGCACGTGCTTTCGATACAATGAGTACGAATCATACAGTTTGTTGTTGTGCCCTGCGCCATAGATGGTTTGCGACAGCGGCCTAACACGTGCTGCCGATACATTGAGTACGAATCATACAGTTTGTTGTTGTGCCCTGCGCCATAGAATGGTTTGTGACAGCGGCCTAGCATGTGCTGCCGATACATTGAGTACGAATCATACAGTTTGTTGTTGTGCCCTGCGCCATACATTGGTTTGCGGCAGCGGCCTAACACGTGCTGCCGATACATTGAGTACGAATCATACAGTTTGTTGTTGTGCCCTGCGCCATAGAATGGTTTGCGACAGCGGCCTAGCACGTGCTTTCGATACATTGAGTACGAATCATACAGTTTGTTGTTGTGCCCTGCTCCATAGAATGGTTTGCGACAGCGGCCTAGCATGTGCTGCCGATACATTGAGTACGAATCATACAGTTTGTTATTGTGCCCTGCGCCATAGATTGGTTTGCGACAGCGGCCTAGCACGTGCTGCCGATACATTGAGTACGAATCATACAGTTTGTTGTTGTGCCCTGCGCCATAGAATGGTTTGCGACAGCGGCCTAACACGTGCTGTCGATACATTGAGTACGAATCATACAGTTTGTTGTTGTGCCCTGCGCCATAATGGTTTGCGACAGCGGCCTAGCACGTGCTGTCGATACATTGAGTACGAATCATACAGTTTGTTGTTGTGCCCTGCGCCATAGAATGGTTTGCGACAGCGGCCTAGCACGTGCTGTCGATACATTGAGTACGAATCATACAGTTTGTTGTTGTGCCCTGCGCCATAGAATGGTTTGCTACATCGGCCTAGCACGTGCTGCCGATACATTGAGTACGAATCATACAGTTTGTTGTTGTGCCCTGCGCCATATATTGATTTGCGACAGCGGCCTAACACGTGCTGCCGATACATTGAGTACGAATCATACAGTTTGTTGTTGTGCCCTGCGCCATAGAATGGTTTGTGACAGCGGCCTAGCATGTGCTGCCGATACATTGAGTACGAATCATACAGTTTGTTGTTGTGCCCTGCGCCATACATTGGTTTGCGGTAGCGGCCTAACACGTGCTGCCGATACATTGAGTACGAATCATACAGTTTGTTGTTGTGCCCTGCGCCATAGAATGGTTTGCGACAGCGGCCTAGCACGTGCTTTCGATACATTGAGTACGAATCATACAGTTTTTTGTTGTGCCCTGCTCCATAGAATGGTTTGCGACAGCGGCCTAGCATGTGCTGCCGATACATTGAGTACGAATCATACAGTTTGTTATTGTGCCCTGCGCCATAGAATGGTTTGCGACAGCGGCCTAGCACGTGCTGCCGATACATTGAGTACGAATCATACAGTTTGTTATTGTGCCCTGCGCCATAATGGTTTGCGACAGCGGCCTAGCACGTGCTGTCGATACATTGAGTACGAATCATACAGTTTGTTGTTGTGCCCTGCGCCATATAATGGTTTGCTACATCGGCCTAGCACGTGCTGCCGATACATTGAGTACGAATCATACAGTTTGTTGTTGTGCCCTGCGCCATATATTGGTTTGCGATAGCGGCCTAACACGTGCTGCCGATACATTGAGTACGAATCATACAGTTTGTTGTTGTGCCCTGCGCCATAGAATGGTTTGTGACAGCGGCCTAGCATGTGCTGCCGATACATTGAGTACGAATCATACAGTTTGTTGTTGTGCCCTGCGCCATACATTGGTTTTCGGTAGCGGCCTAACACGTGCTGCCGATACATTGAGTACGAATCATACAGTTTGTTGTTGTGCCCTGCGCCATAGAATGGTTTGCGACAGCGGCCTAGCACGTGCTTTCGATACATTGAGTACGAATCATACAGTTTGTTGTTGTGCCCTGCTCAATAGAATGGTTTGCGACAGCGGCCTAGCATGTGCTGCCGATACATTGAGTACGAATCATACAGTTTGTTATTGTGCCCTGTGCCATAGAATGGTTTGCGACAGCGGCCTAGCACGTGCTGCCGATACATTGAGTACGAATCATACAGTTTGTTGTTGTGCCCTGCGCCATAATGGTTTGCGACAGCGGCCTAGCACGTGCTGTCGATACATTGAGTATGAATCATACAGTTTGTTGTTGTGCCCTGCGCCATAGAATGGTTTGCGACAGCGGCCTAGCACGTGCTGTCGATACATTGAGTACGAATCATACAGTTTTTGTTGTGCCCTGCGCCATAGAATGGTTTGCTACATCGGCCTAGCACGTGCTGCCGATACATTGAGTACGAATCATACAGTTTGTTGTTGTGCCCTGCGCCATATATTGGTTTTCGACAGCGGCCTAACACGTGCTGCCGATACATTGAGTACGAATCATACAGTTTGTTGTTGTGCCCTGCGCCATAGAATGGTTTGTGACAGCGGCCTAGCATGTGCTGCCGATACATTGAGTACGAATCATACAGTTTGTTGTTGTGCCCTGCGCCATACATTGGTTTGCGGCAGCGGCCTAACACGTGCTGCCGATACATTGAGTACGAATCATACAGTTTGTTGTTGTGCCCTGCTCCATAGAATGGTTTGCAACAGCGGCCTAGCACGTGCTGCCGATACATTGAGTACGAATCATACAGTTTGTTATTGTGCCCTGCGCCATAGAATGGTTTGCGACAGCGGCCTAGCACGTGCTGCCGATACATTGAGTACGAATCATACAGTTTGTTGTTTTGCCCTGCGCCATAGAATGGTTTGCGACAGCGGCCTAACACGTGCTGTCGATACATTGAGTACGAATCATACAGTTTGTTGTTGTGCCCTGCGCCATAATGGTTTGCGACAGCGGCCTAGCACGTGCTGTCGATACATTGAGTGCGAATCATACAGTTTGTTGTTGTGCCCTGCGCCATAGAATGGTTTGCGACAGCGGCCTAGCACGTGCTGTCGATACATTGAGTACGAATCATACAGTTTGTTGTTGTGCCCTGCGCCATAGAATGGTTTGCTACATCGGCCTAGCACGTGCTGCCGATACATTGAGTACGAATCATACAGTTCTAATCTCGCACTGCCTAATAAGAATAAAAATTAATCTTCATAAATTGACAACATATTTATATATTCACCCAACATGCAACACTTGGTAAATACATAACAAACCAATATCTTAAGATATCAAGTTATAAAAATAAAAATAATAACTATGCAGGGTGTATATACATATTGACACAATGTAATTTATGGTATTATTTGATATGCAAATGTTCCGAACTCGCCATATGTGATTCCGTATAATCGCTGTCAGTACTGACACCTCAAACGTTTCTTACATATTATTCTATGAAAGGCATGTCTGAACTCTCTATTGAAAACGGTATAAATAATTGGATTCAACGCCGAGTTACAATAGCCAGCCCAGAAAACCACAGTGAATACTATTTCTCCGACGCAGTAACAGAACGATGTAATTATATACAACGTGAAGAACGGGAACCAACATAGAATAAAAGCCGCCATTACCACACCGAGAACAATAGTCGCGCGCCTTTCACGTGCTTTGGCTATTTTACGTTTGTGCCGTTCATGGTCCCGAAGAGATGCTGATCGCCATCCTTTCGAGGTTTTATTTCCATTAGAACGCGATCGTTTAATTTTTAGCTTTTCACCGATCTTTTGTATGCTGAGACGTCTCGGTTCTGACTTCGAGGTTTGTTCGTCCGTTTGTGTTGGTATATATGATAATGTTGGACTGTCGCATTGTTCTGAATTGACACTGTTCTCTCTAGTGAGTTCAGAAGTTGTGGAATCAGTTTTCTCCGTCATTGAACTATTTACGATTTTATATTTTACGCCTTGATCTATTTTTAAGCTTGTTAATGGTTTATTGTTGTCAACTCGTCCAGATTTACTCTCAGATCGAATATCGGTTGAATGTATTGTCTTGTACTCTGTTTCTTTGACACTATCTAGCTGAGGCTTTCTTATAACTGTTGTGCATTCTAATTTCGTAACCGGACTACAGTGCACTGAACTATCTACATGTATCGATGGAAACTCGGTAGCTATATTATCCTTGATTTCAACCTTTATCTGCTTATTAATCTGCTTTTTTCGAATATTCTTTCTCGCCAACCGTCGTGCTGCGCGGTATATCTTGAAATACACAAACACCATAATTACACAGGGTATGTAGAATGACCCCATTGTAGAATACAGAACGTATCCAATATCATCACTCAAAAGGCACAGAGGATAGTCCATCACGGGTAGTGGGTTCTTCCAGCCAATTAGTGGCGGCACGCAAATAATAGCTGATAGACACCAAACCGCGGTGATCATTAAAGCTGCTCGCTTTGGAGTTCGGTTACCTGAATATGCAATAGCACGGGTAATTGACCAGTATCTATCTAGACTAATTAAACAAATGCTCAATATCGAAGCAGTGCACAGTAGCACGTCTATAGCTTTCCATAGATCACACCAAACTCGCCCGAAATACCAATATCCCATCATTTCGTTGGCTAGAGAGAAAGGCATTATTATTATTCCAAGAAGAAAATCTGCAACCGCCAGAGAAGCAATAAACAAATTTTGTGTAGTTTTCAAAGTTTTGTCTGTAAAAATAGCAATTACTACGAGTAGATTTCCGAAAACAATTACGAACATTATTATCGACAGAAAGATTGATGTCAATATAATGTGTGGAACGCTGTAACCTTTTGGAATATACCCTGCGTTACCTTGACCACTGTTATTCATTGTTGTTACTACGACAGTAACAATGGTATAATTATTCATTTCTTCAATCTCACTTGATTCTTTAAATGCTATATTACTGGATGTACCCACCATTTTAAACATTCCGTTGATGTACACTTGTTTCTTTAATAATACTATCCATATGTTAGATTTACTGGAACATATTAAGCACACGCTCATACTATTTTGGATGAATGATTAATCCAGAGTGTTCAACAATGTACTGTGTATATCACTACATATCCATATTCGTTACTTGGTTGTGGTTTAGCTGTCATAATTCCGACACGTCTATAGGTAACATATACAATGTACACTCATACAGGCACTATTATTCCGTTATATGTATATATTTGTAACAGTTTATCCGCATTTAGTGAACACAATGTGCTATATATGTAATATTCTGGACGATTTGAATATTTCCATTCTTTTTCGCAGCGGATCCTCGAAATCCTTCTAGTTCCACCAACAATCCCTGATTGAGGACGAACATCTTAAGATATATTGGCAAGCTCGCTTTGTGTCACTTAGATAGACATTAATCGTAAAATATCCCGGACTCATTTGCAGATTTCTGTTTGCTTTATTCATCAAAACTGAAGAACCTTCCTCTCACGAATTGGATGTATAGGAATCTCTTTAATGCTAAAGCTGAAATTGCATTTCTCCGTAAATGAAGCTTAGACGAAACTGATCAATGCAAATCTAAGCGATAAATGATAGCGACGATCTGTTGTAAATTAATACAAATATAATTTCAGGCTAGCTGAGGCCAATTGTCATCGATATCTGTTCAGACCATGCTAGGATCACAGTTTCTATGACGTAATCAATTACAGAAACAATGCCAGTGGCGTCATAATGGAATTCAATTCGTCACTGCAGTCGTGTCAGATTAGTCTTTCGGCAATTCTGCTCAGTATTGGGTCTGGAAACATAAGAGAAAAGAACAATAATATCACAAACATCATTCAATTATTATTTTTCACGAAACATTGGACGTGGTGTATATGCTTAGTCAAATGTATAACAATATAATAAGTGAATGATAGCGCAGTGGTAGAGAAGTGGTAGCGCGTTCGCTTCAGGTACGAAATGCCCGGAGTTTAAGTCATGTTGGAGCCGTTACGATTGTGCCCTTAGGCAAGGCATCTACAGTCCACGTTGCCTCTTTTCTCTCCCTCGTGGCGATGGATTCCATCAGGAATGAGGTCTCGAGAGTGATTAATATAAGTTGAAAGAACTGGCTTCGCAATCGAGCTAAGCTAATTTTGTTTAAACGAAATGTATAACAAATGTACAGCTGCGTCTTCTCCCTCCTTCGTGGCGATGAATTCCATCAGGAATGAGGTCTCGAGAGTGATTAATATAAGTTGAAAGAACTGGTTTTGCAATAGAGCTAAACTAATTTTGTTTAAACGAAATGTATAACAAATGTACAACGGCCTCTTCTCCCTCCTTCATGGCGATGGATTCCATCAGGAATGAGGTATCGAGAGTAATTAATCTAACGTTTTAAAAACTGATTTCACAGTCGAGTTAAAATAAATTTGGGACGTAATGTTTTGTGTAGGTCAGAGTGGCTGTACCAAACAATGTAGGATGTATTACCCGATTTACACCATTGCTATACACTTCGAACGAGACAAAACACATTAACCCGTGCAAGACTACACACATTTCCCGGAACTAATAACTAGACGGAACGAGATTACAATAATATCAGCATAGGCACACTTTTGATTGCAGTACATATAGTAGTTTCTCATATTCTCGATGGTTCCCTATTCCGATAAATTGTTATTTGGATACCAGTTTGTTCTGTGGCACCTTGACAACTGTGGCATCATCAACTATTTACTCGAACGAAAACGCTAACGCTAAAAAAGCCAGACAATCGAAATATCAACATAATTGTCTATATTTATCAGTACGTGTAGAAGCAAGTATTTGAAATAGAATGAACATCCTTCATGCATAAATCTATATACTGACAGTGGACTGACATTAATACAAAATACCCCATTGTGTGTCCGTCTTTGTGTCTGCAAACGCAGGTTCAGGAATTAATCGCTGTCGGGATCAAAATAAATTTTACATTGACAACAACTATGTAAATGACTGACATGAAAGCACAACCAATACTAAAGGAACGCCACTACGTCTTATGAAATATGTTGGAGGTTATTGAAGTTGTTGTGTGGGAATGTAAGTGTAAATGATTGTCTTGGTCAAATGAAATATATTACTATTGGTGATAAAACGTATCTCATTAAGAACTTATTTGTGGTTGCTTAAACAAATAGGTTACACATATTGCAACGATGTCATTCAGACTGTATTTAACCATAGTTGTTTAGACATAAACAAATATAATAAACATATACTTGAGTGTGGTGTGCTCATTTAGAGTAACACCAGCCATGGAATTATAGCAATAACTCGAGAATAGGATAACTTCGCCGGAATAATGTAGACACGTGGTTGGCAATAAAACAATGCTATTGTATAATACTAGAAATATATTATTTAAAACATTAATTCACGTGAATATAAAAGGTAGGTTTTACTTTGACCTGCTGGTACTCATTAAAGTCTTGATACCTCGAGAACCGGAGATACCATCCCACTGGATATATGTAATGGAATTTATCACATAACTTTGCTTGTATTCAATGTAATACAGTCATCTCATAAATCCGTGTATGACCACACGTTTAATAACACCTGGAAGGATTCTGATTGGTCGCGGCATGACATCGACAGCTTGCAATATACATTACATGTTGTTTAAAATGCTAAATATGAACTATCGGAATACAGTGATTAAAACTATTGTGTCGATTATTTGCGTGAGGTTGTTTGATTATCAGGGACTATTTACTACGGCGTACGGATGTAGCTTAATGTAATAAGGCTAAAAAGGGTGACCGGAGGTCCCCGTGGCCGAGTGGTTACGGTCGTTGACTTAAAATCACTTATCCATCATCGATGTAGGTTCGAATCCCACTAGGGTTGTCGAATTATTTCATGTGGGGAAGCTATCCAGTTGGCTTGCGGTCGGTTCTACTTGGGTCCACAATACTGTTCGAAGGGATATCCGGAGTCATCCTCCACCAATACTAGCCGAAGAGTCGCCATATGACCTAAGATGTTGATGCGACATTAAACATCCCAAAAATCAAACACGCAAACATTTGTAAAAATCCTCATGTTTTGAGAGGGATGAAAAATCCACATGTTTGACAGCTGGATTAAAAATCCACATGCTTTGAGAAGGGTGTGTTAAATCCACATATTTGGAGCGCGTGTATATAATATGCATGCTTTTGTAACGTGTTTACCATCCACATGTTGGAGAGACATACTAAACATAAACATGATTTATCCACATGTTGGAGAGACAGGGATACTAAACATAAACATGATTTATCCACATGTTGGAGAGACAGGGATACTAAACATAAACATGATTTATCCACATGTTGGAGAGACAGGGATACTAAACATAAACATGATTTATCCACATGTACAATCCAATCGGAATGAAATAATTTAGTTAATGACGAGCTTGACAAATACTGGGCATTTTGTTTATAATTACGCAGGAGCTCACCCATCTTCTTGACTGTATGTTTAATTATTTGCATCAATTCTGAGCACAATAAAATGTATATGAATATTCATTAAACCAATCAAGATGAAGTACACGTTATGACAGAGACATGTAACACACGCGCTCAACAAATCCTACACATCCATCACTAAACCACCACGATACCGTGTGCCTCTAATTCTGAAATTAATATCTTTAACAAATATTATTGATATATTATATTCTAATTGGTTCACCCGTTTCCACGGGCTATTTTGCATTCAACATAGAGATGCGCAAATACATCTGTAGCTCAAAATATCCATTGGAATATAAATATTGAAGTTTGCTTGAGTTTAAGCTATTTGTCTTATTATTTTCTGTTTAACAAATACGCACCATTGTAACTAGCGAGAGTAGCTTAGCCGAGCTTTGCTTCAATTATTTCCATATTCAAGTTGTTTCCTTATACAAAATACACACCACTTAACAAGCGATTCTATATCCACTGAGAGCCAGTAGCAAACTGCTGATGTCCACATACTGCAGCCAGTACATAGAACAATGAGCAGTCTACGCTGAATACAACCAATATACCAGTAGAGGATAGAATGATCCAATATATCAGTAGAGGATAGAGTGACGCCCTGCGTGGAAGTCCAATCAATCGAGTTCGATTATCGATGTCACCCTGTCAGCTATGCGCACATGCTCAAAGGAAATTCGGATAATGGACAAAAACGATTTATAAATGGAATATGAAGAAAACAGACGTTTATTGGAAGAAAGAGGAGTATTTACTATGAAGTTAACGTGGATCGGTTACAAATCTATTGAAGAATGCAAGAAATTAATTTAAGTGTATTTATATTTATTGACGAATTACAGACTACCCAAGTATACAATGGCAATGTGATATTACAAGGTATTGTGAAAGCTTCATAATTACCACCGCTCGCCCACATGGTTCGCCGGAGGCGAGGGTAAATAAGCTCAATCGTCATAAGTATCACCGCTCGCCCACATGGTTCGCCGGAGGCGAGGGTAAATAAGCTCAATCGTCATAAGTATCACCGCTCGCCCACATGGTTCGCCGGAGGCGAGGGTAAATAAGCTCAATCGTCATAAGTATCACCGCTCGCCCACATGGTTCGCCGGAGGCGAGGGTAAATAAGCTCAATCGTCATAATTATCAGCGCTCGCCCACATGGTTCGCCGGAGGCGAGGGTAAATAAGCTCAATCGTCATAATTACCACCGCTCGTCCACATGGTTCGCCGGAGGCGAGGGTAAATAAAGCTCAATCGTCATAATTACCACCGCTCGCCCACATGGTTCGCCGGAGGCGAGGGTAAATAAAGCTCAATCATCATAAGTACCACCGCTCGTCCACATGGTTCGCCGGAGGCGAGGGTAAATAAAGCTCAATCATCATAAGTACCACCGCTCGTCCACATGGTTCGCCGGAGGCGAGGGTAAATAAGCTCAATCATCATAATGATCATATACTTTGGTGTAACTGTGTACTTTGGATATACTTCTTGCGTATGTGCATTAATGCTATAGTGTTAAGACATTTAAGACGTCCATAAGGAAGATTAATTCAAAACTAATTAGATCACCCTCTATAAATTAAGAACTATATCTATACGTTTAAGTGTTACGTAAAAGTATTACATCGAATATCGGTTGAATTTATTTAAGCCACAAATATGTATTTATTTAGAATATAGAACACAACAGATATTGATTTCAAGACATGTACATAGTACCTCATACACATGTAAATATATAACTATATATTGATCACGTAATACAATAAATACAGTTAACATGCGTATATATTCACACTGGTAAATTGATCTACATAAATCAATTAGCGTTCACTCCATTACACAATGCATACACGCAATAGAAGCACAACCGTATACATAATACTATTTAATAATCAACATTGAATTTCAACGCATATACTTATTAAGTACATTAAGCCACACTGGAGCCGTTACGATTGTGCCCTTAGGCAAGGTATTTAAATTCCACGTTGCCTCTTCTCTCTCCCTCGTGGCGATGGATTCCATTAGGAATGAGGTCTCGAGAGTGATTTATATAAGTTGAAATAACTTGTTTCGCAATCGAGCTAAAATAAATTTGTATATTAAGTTCATTAAGCCAGTCTATGCACTAGACAATAGTCTAAAATAATCCATATCTCACATTTCACAGTTTCATGTAATAATTCGCAGTTAAAGTGTATGGCCAGAAAATGATTTGCAATATAGAAACATAGTACATAGAAAATAAAATTCTAAAATGTTGCGTTTTTAACGTCATCAAGTATATTACTTATTCCTAAACATGAGCCTAAATAAGCGATACATGTAGTACCAACATACAGTATTTACTTAGCAATGCACATATGCAACTACATTTATGTGTTTTCCTTTGGCGCAACCGATGACAATTTGTGTGTGTGTTTGTCAGCCTCCGTGGTCGAGTGGTTAAGGTCGATGACTTGTATACCACTGTAACCTATCATCACTGATGGTCACGGTTCGAGCCCCGCTGTGTTGTGTGTTTACGTTTATTTATCGTCGCTACCGGTTGCCCATATGAGCGACGCCTCCTGAAGAGATTAGTTATTTTAGATGTTGGAGGATAGTGCAATGATACAGACAGAGACCCATTCCAGAATCTCCTCTGGTTCTTTTACGTACACGGTGTAAAGCACCGACACGAGACCTCGGTTTAACGTCCCATCTGAAAGACTGTTAATTTTATTAGGGTCAGACGGGGGATCGAACCTGCGATCCCTGGATTACCAGTCCAGCGTGTTACCACTGACTACATATCCGTCTGTCGACCCCGCTCAGACCGTGTCTCATTTATATGAAAAAGTTGGCAGTTTCTTACGGAGGTTGGTGCACCCAAGTACTGGTTAACCGCTGGAGCCTGCCCAGGAACGGTGTTGTTAGGTAAACTGCCCGCCGGCGATATAGCCCAAAATGGTGCTGATGCAGGCGTAAAACCCGAAATATAACATAAACATGTTTTTTTAGTTACTCATTTATTTACAAATATTTACAAGAATAATACGTGATTATCGATGATAAATACATACATCAGGAAATACTACTAGGATTTAGTTAGTAATGTACATGTACGCATATATCGATTTCTATAAACGAGAATTAAATATGTTATTTATTCTTTTAAATAACGAGTATGTGTTCTTAATTTTGATATATTCGTATACAACTGTTATTTCATATTTAATTATGTTCACTGTATTAACATGTTTCTTTCTCGTTATCGCTAATGATGTATGACTTATATATAGATAATCCAATTATGGAAAATAACAAATTAATTTCAGAATATTCCGAAGCTTCTATCTTGTAACCTAAAGCAATGGCTGACAATCTATTAAAATCATTTTCTATCCCTCATTGATTGAGAATTTGTATGATATTTTGCCAGAAAAGAACTACTAAATTACACGAGAGGATAACATGTTCGTAGTTATCTACACTGTTGCATAGACAATTTGGTGAATTTGTTTATCTCCATACAAATATATTATATTTCGTTGATGACGTGTTATTTATGAGTTTGTATATGTATTATCTACCCTGCTCTCAAGTAGTTGGCAGTTTCTTGCGGAGGTTGGTGCACCCAAGTACTGGTTAACCGCTGGAGCCTGCCCAGGAAAGGTGTTGTTAGGTAAACTGCCCGCCGGTGATATAGCCAGAAATGGTGCTGATGCAGGCGTAAAACCCGAAATATAACATATAACTGCTCTGAAGTACTATAATTAATTGTAAGCATTTACAATAGTACTTCTTAAAGCAACACTACATCAGTGAAAACGCAAATTTATACAGAATGTAATTTCCTATTATTTGGTATAACTTTTCCCCATATACTAGTATTTGCCTGAGTATTTCAACTAATAAACAAGCGTCGTATACACGGTTTGTTGACATAACAAAATAATGTAAACAGGGTCGACATGCATGCGTAATACAACATGGGTATCCCGAATAACGAGAGTTATGGTACAGATATACCGTTATATCTCACATGTGTGCATATGCATATTTATTTGTAGACTAATCTTAGTTATATTTATTATCTACAGTATCAATCGTTTAGTATTGACTACAATGACAAAGACATGTCAATTCAGGAGCGTGGATGACCGGTATATGAAATCCTACATTCACTTTTGAAAGTATGTAGACCACAAACACACTGTTTACTGATTCAATATGTGTGTTCCAGTGACAACGGCCCGCACCCGCATCATAGAAAGGTCAAACATGTATAGCACACACCAATGTGGTTAGGCATAGTTTCTTACAACATTGGATACTGTAGCATCCTCCTTTATGCATAGCATTGCCGGTAGGAGATGGAATATGCCGACTGTATCGTCATGCAGAGGGCTGCAATCACATCGAAAGTGGAGTCGCGCGTATACCGAGGGTCGGGTCCCGTGGCATTCCAAGCTTTCTAGAACACCGTTTGACGGACGTGCTTGTCGCTTTCCGAGCATCTGTATGCAACGTGTTTGAGATTGGGATGCGTATTGCTACTCATGAAGATGTTCCTTGAGAGGTAAGGTTGATGACACCTCTAATACTAATTATTGTAATCTGGCCCTCCCATATTGACCAACCCATGTTACAGACTGATGGCGTATAGGACGTGCATACACATATATTCTCGTCTTTAATGTATTACTATAAATAAGGGTAAGGTATGCAATAGATTCATATAAGAAACGCATATAACTGTCATTATTCTTTAAAATGCATCAATCATATTGTATAGAGGCGCCTCTGTGACCGAATGGTTGACGTTCTTAACTCAAATCACTCTCCCCTCAACGCTGCAACTGGATTGCAGAAGGTATGTGGTTCTACCTAGGTTCGTGCCTGGAATACTGCTATGGTCACCCGGGTCTTGCTCAATCAATTATTGTTTGCGGGTCGCCATACCCCTAAGCGGTTTGTGCGACTGTAAACACCAAGCACAACACAACAAACACTATTCATACTGCATGTATAACATTTACAACATCAATAATATACTTACAGACGGATATGTAGTCCAGTGATAACACGCTGGACTGGTAATCCAGGGATCGATCCCCCGTCTGACCCTAATAAAATTAACAGTATTTCAGATGGGACGTTAAACCGAGGTCTCGTGTCGGTGCTTTACACCGTGCACGTAAAAGAACCAGAGGAGATTCGGGAATGGGTCTATGTCTGTATCATTGCACTATCCTCCAACATCTAAAATAACTAATCTCTTCAGGAGGCGTCGCTCATATGGGCAACCAGTAGCGACGATAAATAAACGTAAAAACACACACTAATATACTGTCAATGTTAAAGAAGCCAACACAACGCTGCCATACATGCTTAAATTAAGTGTCTGAGAACATACTGCGATTATGCTGCATACGTTGTCAGTAACTTGTCTCATTGCTGCAGTAAGGACAGTTGGATCTGCAATATGTGAGCTGCATACTGAATAACGGAGTGATCATAGAATGTGGGCGGACATTGACGAGAATAATTCCTTGTTGAAGTCAACGTCTTTAAGATAAGCCATATTTCAATACAATACAAAGTATGCTACTTCTATTCCTTAAGTATGTAGTTGTTTAAACTTTATTTATTTTACAACGATTGCGAAGCAAGTTCTAACAACTTATATTAATCACTCTCGTTGGCGGGATGAAAGCGTGTACTTATCGTGTTGGAGAAAACCGGAGTACCCGGTGAAAACCCAAATGTCCGATCTGGCGACCACCGTACCATCTCACATACATCCCGGTCCGAGGATCGAACCCGGTTGCATTGGTGAGAAGCGAGTGCACTAACCACTGCGCTAATCGGACAGCCGTCGCGTATCTGGTTCAAACTGTTTAAAATATATGCCATGTATTAGTGGCTATATCCTAATATAGTAAAGCTATGCAATTAGAAATGCGTTCTCATGGTATTTTCATATGTTTATTCATCCCGTTCTATGTGAGTAAAACATATACTTGGTTTGTGGTACATGGTTGATGTATTCCTAAGTGTGACATCTGGTAGCAGTTCCAAAGTTACGTAGGACTACTGGCTGTTTTGCTGAAAGCCATGTGTGGTAAATAGCCACCCACCCACCCACCCACCCACCCACCCACCCACCCACCCACCCACCCACCGCTATGTCTAATTACATCGGACCGAGCACTAATAATACTTCGACATAACCAGTTATATGTAAAATGATAGTGTCTGAAACGGACTTTAATCCGACGTCCACATTTTGACATAACGGATGTAGACTGTATTCGAATAATTTCGTTTTTTCTAGGCAACATATTCAAATTCAGATGTAGAAAAACAAATGCCATGTGCATTTGTCGATATAGCTCATCCGTACATCAAACATTTGTTTGTATTTGTTAAAAGGCAGACATTTCAATTTGCTAAATAAATATATTTAGGAAAATCGTGAAATGAACAACAACATGAACCATTACTTTTCTATTTGGTACCGTCACCAATACGGGCTCTTCTCGAATCAAAGTGGACCAACATTCGTATATGTCTGATAACCAATCCAATACGCGGGAATTCAATGAACTTAGGCAGCCTCTTGTTTATGT
The DNA here is from genome assembly GCA_014843695.1 of Archivesica marissinica. Classification (NCBI taxonomy): domain Eukaryota; kingdom Metazoa; phylum Mollusca; class Bivalvia; order Venerida; family Vesicomyidae; genus Archivesica; species Archivesica marissinica. Next base: position 65,112,487 of record CM026393.1, read on the forward strand.
GTTTGATCTGTCCAGGCATTTCTTAATCAAAATGAAACCGTATGCATCGTTATTTATTTATCTATAGTTTAAACTTTATTTATTTTACAACGATTGCGAAGCAAGCTTTAACAACTTATATTAATCGCTCTCGTTGGCGCGGATGAAAGCGTAGCTGTGGTCATTCGTGTGGGAGGAAACAGGTGTACCCGGAGAAAACCACATGTCCGATCTGGCGACCACCGTACCATCTCACATACTTCCCGGTGCGAGGATCGAACCCGGGTTGCATTGGTGAGAAGCGTACGCACTAACCACTGCGCTAATCGGACAATGCCTAACTGCGTCTGTAGCATGCAGCTTTGCCTCTCCAATATTAAGCTATTCAGTAATAACAACACATCAGCAAGCATGATCGCGTTGAAAAGCATTGCATTTTGTAAGCATAATGGATTCAGCTTGCATCATTGCGTCTCGGTTTGAAGTCATCACGAACAACGGGACATTTCATAATGAAGTTAACAATATGCTCCATTCGTTCACTAATTAATGTTCTCCTAAATAGTGTGGCATTTCGTACGCAAATCGGATCAACTGCACCGCTGTTTCTCTAGTTGGTGCCCGTCCCAAAGCCGGGAATTCCGGAATCATAATGGTCCAGTAAACTCCATTGGTTCAGTACTGTGTGCATTTCATGACAGTATGGAGAAACCGCCGTCAGCCTGATTACTCTAGCGGATGCCCTCCCAATTAACCGTGTAGTTCATAGACGAAGTGGACCAATCTTCTGCCTCGCATCTCTCCATCGTGCCATCCCATATAAACGGGCATTCCCTAATCATTTCAACTAACCTATAGCATTGCTTCTCTAGTTGGTGCCATCTCCATTAGATGTGCACTCAATGCACACAGTGGTCAAGGCTACAGTATGTCTCTCTATTTGTTGTTCTTCGCAATAGCCAGTGTTCCGTAAACAAAAGTGGAACAGTTTGCAGCCTTGCTTCTTTCATTGGTGGTCAGAATTCTGCAGATTGATCTTTATTAGGTACCCTCTCCTACATCATTTTGCAAAAAAACCCATCTAACGCCCTTCATCGATGTTCATCTATTTGGTACCACCCTTGCTGGAGCCATTACGGTTGTACATTTAAATTCCACGCTGCTTCTTCTCTCTCCCTCATGGCGATGGATTCCATCAGAAATGAGGCATCGAGAGTGATCAATATAAGTTTTATGAACATGTTTCGCAATCAAGCTAAATGTGTATACATTAAATAGTAGGAACTGTTGAGAGACAATTGTAAGATTTTGCATTCTCCCATCTCTATCTCTGGCTCTCACTATATGTCGAGAGGTCCTTAAGGAACACGTACCACTCCGAAACACATTTAGTGTTTTCCTAATTAGATTGACATTTCGTAATAATATTGGGTCGATCTCTATTGTGGTTTCTGTAAGTTGTTTTCTCCCCTATAGCCGGCCATTTCGTCTATACCAACGTGTATCAATTCTTATTTATGCCATCCACAAAAGCGGGGTATTCAATACATATAAACAATCTACAACAGTGCTTCTATAATTAGTTTTCTCCTATATAAAGGCAGTTCGTGTGCAAAACAATGGGTATACTTGCTCTGTTAGGTGTCATTGTACGAATACATATAGCATGTATGTGTGTTTTACGTTTATTTATCGTCGCTACCGGTTGCCCATATGAGCGACGCCTCCTGAAGATATTAATCATATTAGATTGTTGGAGGATAGTGCAATGATACAGACAGAGACCCATTCCAGAATCTCCTCTGGTGCTTTTACGTGCACGGTGTAAAGCACAGACACGAGACCTCGGTTTAACGTCCCATTTGAAAGACTGTTAATTTTATTAGGGTCATACGGGGGATCGAACCTTCGATACCACTGGACTACAGAACCGTCTGTTAGCATGTACATGTACAAGTGTATTGTTGATGCCTGGACTACGACCTTTGTATTGAATGTAGTTTAATCATATTTCATTGCATTCATTCTATATATACAAATGTACAGAACAAACAAATGAACACACTTGTATAATTATCCATAATATATACGATTTATGTCAATGTTGTGCACAAGATTGTCAATAAATGTTGAAGCAAATGGGTTGGGCAACAAGTTTTACCAACATTAGTTACGGCCCTCCCCAAAATACTAGATTGCAACAAACAAAATGACTGAATATATGAGTTGTGCAAATACTAAAATTGATGATTACTAATATAAAAGGAAAATGAAGAAGCAAATTAGCAAATTATAATGTATTGAATGCGAGGCGAGCTCTTTTTAATTATTTCTACTCGCAATAGCCACTTGTCGCATACTATGTGGTTGACATATGGCATGTCACTCATGATCCAATGAAGTATTGTTGGGAAATTCTGAAGCCGTGTCAATACGTCATAAGTATCATGAAATGGAGATAATAGAAGGAAATTGCAGTTTGCAGATACAAATATGCCATCAAAATTGTAAGTATGTATGGTCATGCACATGGCAGACAAACAATATCTTCATACATCTTCCGTATCGATCGTACATGTATACAAGTTTATACATGTATAGATTGATCTCCTTTTTCAAAATGTGTAAGGCGACACTACATCAGTGAAAATGCAAATGTATGCAGAATGTAATTTCCTATTATATGGTATAATTTCTTTCCAGTGTTTAAACAAATAAACAAGCGTCGTATACGCGGTTTGTTGACATAACAAATAATGTAAATATGGTCGACATGCATGCGTAATACAATGCGTGTATCTTGAATAGCACAATGTATCGTACGTATTTACCGTTATATCTCACATTTGTGCCTATGCATATTTATTTGTAGACTAATCTTAGTTAAATTATCTCTAAACGAAAGTATCGCGCGTTTAGTATTGACCGCAATGACAAAGAAACGTCATTTCAGGAGCGTGGATGGCCGTTATATGAAATCCTACTTTCACTTTTGAAAAGTTTGTAGACCACAAACACACTGTTTATTGATTCAATGTTAGTGTTCGAATGTATTCAGAATAATTTGTAGTACCAATGCATTTATACGTGAAAACATTTTATTTGCTTTTTGCGATGTAGTGTCGCTTTAATGATTGTACGGTTTTTTGACTGCAACATACATGACCTTTATAGATATTAATATGAATAGTAGGTGTGTCTACCAAGCCACCTATCGATTTATAAAATGTATCTAATGGATTAAAAAGCTCAGTCTATTTGTATCACATTATCATGAAACACGTGCAATAAAACACATATTGTACTTCCATGTTAAATCCTTAGCTTAATTTTCCAACAAAATCGCGTCAAGACAATTTAATTTATTCACCACTAAAATTTACCTACGCTATTTGTAGCTCACATTATAAAACACGTGCAATAAAACACAAATTGTATTCCCATGTTAAATAGTTTGCTATATATCCCAACAGAATCGCCTCAAGACACTTTAATGTATTCTCCGATAAAATTGCCATGTTAAATCCTTAGCTTAAAATTCCAACAAAATCGCGTCAAGACTTTTTATGTAATCACCACTAAAATTTACCTACGCTATTTGTAGCTCACATTATGAAACACGTGCAATAAAACACAAATTGTATTTCCATGTTAAATATTTTGCTAAATATCCCAACTGAATCGCTTCAAGACACTTTAATGTAATCGCCGATAAAAGTACCTAGGCGATATTCAAATCCTTAAAATAAATACAATTGTCACAAACGTCCACGTTTATTACGTGCTTTCTCACCTTTAATAGTAACTTGACGCAATCAATGTCATGCCTTACTTACACATCTGGAACAAATCACGGTCTTTCCATGCGTAAATCAAGTATAAGTTGTAAAGTAATATCACTGTCCCCGTCAACAAAATGTTTATCTATGAGTAATTAATCAAATCGGATGAAAATATTGTTAACAAAACCTAATATGTATATTTGTTGCCACCCGTTTGTATATGTCCACTGATGTTTTAAATGTACTTTTGCTGTTACCCATGTTCGTGATTTTTCGTTAAAAACTTGTATTGTCTGTTGTTACTCATGTAACCTGACGTAATAAAGGAATTGGATTGAATTGAATTGGTAGTTTTGCAACAATACAACTGTAAGTACAATGAAACAACTGAGAGCAAATGCATTCTTTCAAATTTTTCAATACGTATTCGTATGTTGAATACATGGTACATTATTTAAAGAATGAATCGCAGGCTTTTAGTTTCCATTGGGGTGTGAACTACATCGGGTGTGGTTAAAGTATGTGGAGGTCATATGCATCTACACTAACCTAAAACACGTCCAATGTAGTTCATACCTCGATGGAAAGTATTAATCTGCGAATCATTGCTTATATTTACATGTATTATTCTTTTCAATGACACAGAGTAAAAATATAGCACACTTTGCACTATACATGTATTTAGTCCAGATTTGCGACTTACCGTGTGTAGATCATCCTTGGAACAGCGTAAGCTGTAGTCTGGGTTCCAGTCTGTCGATTTTTCACTTCTTAACTTCTAGCCAAATGACAGCCTGGGGAAACTGGATTTCCGATCGTAGCGCCATCTACTTACATCCACTTTTTTGAGGGGGTATATTTGAAGAACGAAAACTCTTCTCTACAAGATAATATCGCTAAATATAGAAACGGAATTCTATCGGAAATCGCCGAACAGGCACGATTATACACGATCATTTCCGAATATACACGAATGTTCCCGTAGACTCATTTACATATAGTGTCTCGTTTCATTGTTATATCGACGAGATGTCTGAACTTGTCGAACAGGCACGATTATGCACGATCATTTCCGAATATACACGAATGTTCCCGTAGACTCATTTACATATAATGTCCCGTTTCTGTGTTATATCGACGAGATGGCGGAAATTGCCGAACAGGCACGATCATACACGATCATTTCCGAATATACACGAATGCTCATGTAGACTCATTTACATTGCAAACATATAATGTCCTGTTTCTGTGTTATATCGACGAGATTGCAGGATTTTAAATATTACATTTAGATGGTAATTGGTCGATCGGGCGCAATTGAACTAAGGACGACTTAAATATTTAATACATATGTCAAATCAGACGCACATTGTACTTTTTAAAACTATTTATCGTTCCATTGCCCATTAACAATGGCAGCCAAGGCTAACACATAAATTTGCCAGCACACAAACACACGCATCAAAAGCAATAACCCTCGTTCCAACGGCGTAGGTTAATATATGTCATTATATGGTACTTTGTTGTTTACAAACAGTATTGTCATTGACTTGAATTACACTCGTGCCTTCAGTGTGAATAGCACAACGCTGGCATTAGGCACTATTCCTGACATATATGCGAACAGTTTACAACCAATAAACCATTTGTTTCTAGAGTTTAAACTCTTGCATATTTAGTTTTATTGCATCGAATCCAAATGTTTGACGTACACTTGTTAGGGTTTTTTCCACGAATAATCCGTTCCTAATGGTTTTACGAGCCCGATATACCCGTTGTTTTGTAGCAGACTTAGTAAACCATAACTATCATTTTCCATATTCCAGTTTGCCTATCATGTCTGTGACATTTGACTATGTAAGAAGCACAGTGTTACTCTTGGTTAGTAGCATGTTCCAGTATCTTTAAGTTTTGGACATACATTTCGAAGCACATATGGCAACCGCATTGCTCTAGTTCATTATATGTCCTAATGATTTGACAGTAGAGCATTGCTGTTACGTAGACTGGCTAGTGCCGCCTGCAGAATGGCATATTCAGCCACATATAATTCCTCTAATTTAGTTACATCGGTCTTTATGAAGCGATTGCCATCATTCATACGTTCCGAATTTACCTCATCTATCAAGTCATGTTTCAACTATTCATCAACAATATTGCATATTTCCATGGTTGGGACAATAGAAGTGTTCCATTCCGGATAACTTCTTCAATATATAAACTAGTATCACATTCTTGTTTCTGGCTTTTGTGAATACTGTTTTATTGAGGCTTTTAATGGGTTTTTTTTACTTTACCAGAAGACGATTTTACGTTTTCGGCATCGAAACGGCATCAGTGAAAATAATTGTCAGTTTTCGTATATCTGTCAATCAACAGTTCAAAAAAGGGATCACAGTATCACGACACCGTGTTCACAATAGTGCACTCATTCCTCGGAAATCCTTTCTTTACAATTAATCATGTCTATATTTCTTCCACTAACCGGAAGCTCTGATGGCACAACAAGTAAGTGGTGTCCATATGGTTCAACAGTGGCGAGCGTAAATAAAGGCAAGCATTATCAACCAACGTTTGCGGACGGTCGGTGGTTCTGCCGTGATAATCGAGTTTTGTGTGTGCGTTCTGAACCACAGAATAACCAAAATCAATAAAATATTCCAATTGTTATTATAACATTTGTAATAAACTAAGGATAACAAAATGCAAGGAGTTATTGAGCTCTGTCTGACATATGTTATTTTTGCTGATTGCGCATTTTTCCGGTTTTCATTGTCGCTTTCCCTACTTAAATGTGACAAAGTACCTTGTTATTCTTTACGATGTTCAACCAATTAGTTAGGTAATTACAAGCAGTTGCAGGACAACTGTGAAATTCGTTTTTGTGTTACTGCATAATCATGCTGACGAATGCGTAATCAGGCGGTAAGACACTAGTAATTTTCAATTACTTTGAGGCGCATAGCCATGAAATGTACTTACTGTCTATTACCAAGAATCGGTTTATAAAATAGTTATTGCATGGCAATATATTTGATTCTTGCTTTTATGAAACCGGAATATGTAGTATTGTTGTCATGCAGTGCTACGCATGGCCGATTGCTTATTCATTACATGTTACTTAATTAATACGCCGGTAATAAGTTGGTGTTTACAGATATTTGGAACGTTCGATCCAGGAACATGAAATCAAACACTGATCGTTTTTATGCATTTTAACAATAGTTGCAGACACTCATCATTCAGCGTAGTTTTTCATTACCTGATTTCTCCAAGGCACAGGTTCGATCCCACGTCTGACCCTAATAAAATTAACAGTCAGCCAGATGGGACTTTAACCCATTACCGGTAGCGACGATAAATAAAATTAATGTAACACATAATGGAGACACAACAACACAGCAATGAAATCAAACAACCAATAGTTGCTAATCAAACAACAGTTACTACGAGTCAGTACCCAAATCCATCAGAGTAAACATTTATGTCGTTTGCAATTTGTCTGGAGTTAGACAAGTCTCAGTCTGGCTTGGTCACTCTTTATAGACTTTCTCAACATCTGTGAGACATGCTGAAATCGCAGATCACGTCAATGGGTTTAGCAATATATTAGTTGGTCGTTTTGTAGCAATGATCACGTACTTAACACTGAGTATATATACACAATAACCTTCATGTGTGTGTTTTATGTTTATTTATCGTCGCTACCGGTTGCCCATATGAACGACGCCCCCTGAAGAGATTAGTAATTTTAGATTGTTGGAGGATAGTACAATGATACAGACAGAGACCCATTCCAGGGTATCCTCTGGTTCTTTTGCGTGCAAGGTGTAAAGCACCGATACGAGACCTCGGTTTAAATCCCCATCTGAAAGATTGTTTATTCGGGTCAGACGGGGTATCGAACCTGCGATCCCTGGATTTCCAGTCCAGCGTGTTAACCACTGAACTACAGATCCGTCATTATTGTTGTTGCATATTTAGTACAAATCTCACAACTTCTGAAATACATTTCCATATTAAAATACAATAATTGAATGACTTAATTAATGGTTTGATTAAACAACGGTGACCCAATTAACTTCATTTCCAATATATTTAGTTCCGCCTTATATGTGATAGCAGGTTCGATCCACCGTCTGACCCTAATAATATTAACAGTCTTTCAGATGGAACTTTAAACCGAGGTCTCAGATGTCACTCTAGAATGTGTCTCTGTCTGTATCGTTGCATATTACATATACATTGTATACAAAACGAAAATGGAATCAATCGGAAGCTTAAAGCTTATTGAGATTTTCTCCAGTCATCTAGTATATAATGTAGGTGTGCGTTTTCTATGTCCTCTAGTATATCATGTAGGTGTACGTTGTCTATGTCCTCTAGAATATAATGTAGGTGTGCGTTTTCTATGGCCTCTAGGTGTACGTTGTCTATGTCCTTTAGTATATAATGTAGGTGTACGTTTTCTATGTCCTCTAGTATATCATGTAGGTGTACGTTGTCTATGTCCTCTAGTATATCATGTAGGTGTAAGTTGTCTATGTCCTCTAGTATATCATGTAGGTGTGCGTTGTCTATGTCCTCTAGTATATAATGTAGGTGTGCGTTTTCTATGTCCTCTAGTATATACTGTAGGTGTACGTTTTCTATGTCCTCTAGTATATAAAGTAGGTGTGCTTTTTCTATGTCCTCTAGTATATAATAATATCAAATCCAGGACAGGGCCTCAAATCCACAAACTAATAATGTACGATTCATTTGTAAATACTTATTTAACGCATGGAAGCACAATTTGCATATTTTCAAATTAAATAACTGTCAATTGTTTTATTAATTTAATTACAACCATCCAAAAAAATACCACCTCCTTTTGGGGACCCATACAGACGCTAATCTGTATTTTACAGCATGGCATCCACTATGACTGCAAACAATGAATATAAACGAGCATTTTGCGTATCGCTGAATTTCATTAGGCCAAATGCACATCGGGTTACCCGATGTCGTGATATGCACAATCACAATATGTACACACGGTGTGTTCCCACTTTCCCAACCTTTTATTAGTCCTATAGAAATTGAGGTAGGTATTGGGGGAATGTATTGTTCGGTGTAACAATAGAGTTGAAAGGTGATAATTGGCGAAAATTGCTATACTGTACTGAAAATTTGTGTTTCTAAATTTGGGAAAGTTGTTCATAAATATAAGTTTCATATAGATAGATATTATTTATTTTGAGTTATAAGCATTAAATCGAAAACATAGATATTTACATGGATAAGACAAACACATGAACATGCATAGCACATAATAGATATAAATCTTGAAATATTTTTATTGTACATATTCACTTTAATTTGACTAAGTGAGAAGCAGCACCAACATACGTCATGATGTCCATGTCGTCGCAGTTGGTGCTTCAGTCTGGTGAGCATTTGCTCACGCTCACGGTATACCCGCTTCCTTGGTCGCTGCTTTCCACCGTTGGCGTGCTGAAACAGCTTCGCCTCGTTAGCAGCCTGCTCTTTCTGGACCAGGTCTATCAATGTATAAATATTAGGATGGCAGTGTCGTAGTTGGGTGTTTATTTTATGGTGCCAACCCTCAACATGATTGGTAGTGCGTGGACCATCATTCTCGTAATGATTCCAGGAGCGGCGGTCTCCCTCTACCCACTGCTCAGTCACATAGTCCTTAAACTTAGACACCGGCACTGAGTCATTGTCACATTCTTCCAGAGTTTGGAACCACACATCATCGACAGAGGCTAGGGGGACAAGTGGCAGTACCGAAGCACGTAGCACAAGTTTCTTCACTTCTTCATTGTCATTGAAGTCAGCTACAAGACCACAATATTGTACTTTTCTCCACATACACTGTGTGAAGTGAAAGAAACAACCACGGACTTGAACACCAACAAACACGATACTGACAGCACGCCACGCTGCTGTTTCGAAATCCATCATTATCGTTTCTGGGGACAGAGGAATGTTATGTTCACGGGCGAAATTCTGGATGAGTGTGAAGAATCTGGTGTACATTGTCTGTTGTTTATTTGGGAGTAGTCCATACACTAGGGGACACATATACCCGTCGATCATGGCGTGGATGGTGTATAGCTGGTAGATATATGACGGCGAAGCGTAGAAGGTACCGTCCATATACTAGGTCTCGGCTGTAGACAGCTGGGCCAGGTTGTCAACGGTGGCGAATATGAGCATTCGCGTCACATCACCGTCATTGGCGATTAGGAATGGCTCCCCTGCAAACGACTATATCCACTTCCCTTCCAAGTTGACATCCGCCCTTGTCTTTGGCAGAACTGGTCTAGTCTTAGATCGCTGTCTATATAAACTGGATTTGGCTTCGTAGAAAGTGGGTAGATTAGCCACAACCTCTTGGGTGGAATTGTCCCATTCGATCGATCTTGTGTCTGCCAGCATATCGTTATAGATGGAGGGCACCAGCTGTGTTGACTCATGATGTCCGCAGCAACATTTCTGCTGTCATCTCTTGGGTGATTGTGTTCATCAGCGATTTTGGTAGGAAGCTCATTCTTAGTGTTAATTTTAGCATTGCATGCTTTGTTGACACAGTTCCAGTAGCGACACTCCCGTTTTCTGGTTTTCAGGCTGTACATGTAACCATTTAGAACTAGAGTCTGACTTCCTCTGCTATTCTCTATGAACCGTATATTGACTAGCGCATTTGCCATTTTAGAGATTTATGATTACAGATGATGATGATGTACGTTTTATTTAAAGTCGCCACCGCATAAATGCATTTGGGCGACTGTATTCTCTAAGTTGTTTAGATCCTAAGGTGATTCGTTCTTCTGTGCTGGTTGTTCAATGATGATTGTGTGTTCTATGATGATTATGTCCATCTTCTACGATGATTATTCCTATTTTTCTCTACGGTGATTATTTCAGTATTCTTTGATGATTCTTCTTCTATGAGGCTTATGTAGACTTCCTCTGGTGGCTACTCCTTTCCGTGCCAGGGTGACAAGGCCTGGTCTGTATGTGATCCTTTGTAGGGCCACCTTCCTCACTGTTGGTCACCCCGCAGCAGCATTTATACGGATCTGACAGTTAGACATCTGGTCGTCGATTGTCGCAAATCGGAGGAGCGTGGATCCACGACCGTTGCCGCTCCCTCAGGTCCGCCATCTCTTCTAAAGGCTGTTAGAGAGCAATCGAAAAGTGCCAGTAGACACGCCAAACACCATCCAGAAGAGACGACGGATCTGTCCTGATGTGCCATAGCCGTTGATCCACAAGTTAGAGAGATTTCCTATTCGCAAGATCGACGACCAGAAGATCCCAGAATCCTACGCTGCTGCTGCGGAATGTGCACCGGTCACGACGTGCACGTCGTGAAGAGATCGACCGGCTGATGATTACAGAGGAAACTGACCTTCATTTTATACTATGTTAAAGAATGACTTACAGTTAGTGACCTGTTTTTCTTAGTTTTCAACAGTTAGTTATAAGTAAATTGTTAATTTCATTAATCATTATTGTTGTTCTCAGACTAATTTGCAATCAGTTCATAATTGCTAATTAAAAAATAGTGTTGATATATAATTATGTAATTACCTAGTATGACTGTTATAATCATAAATAAATAATAGATACATATTGTTAATTGTTTGTATCTTTATAGTTCACATTTCAAAATTAAAATATGTCTGCTATTTATTATTATGAACCTTTATCTGAATTATTAATGTTAAACGTACATACTGACAATTTTAATTTATACACAATTAAATGAACACTTTTCTCCTTAAAGATATGCATATGCACTGGAAACAAAAATAACAAAAAAATAGTTTATTCTAGAATAAGTAAGTATTTTCAACAGATGGAACAAGATAAATAACATTGAAATAGTACACTTCAAGTACAAGTTTATGTGTGCCTTTCATTTATTTTTTGAACAGTATAGAAAATACAGGTAAGTTTGAGGGGCGAAGAGATAATTGGGGATAATTAGTATGTGTGAAAATAAAAGGTTGGGAAAGTGGGAACAAACCGTACACACACGGACTTACACACGCCCCAATTAATTATATTTAACCCGGTTTACTACGAACACAATTGTGTTATGTACGTTTTGACGTGTAGTTTTTTGATCGGGGTAATACTTTTCCATGGAAAATCTTGACCTAAGAAACAATATTTGTATTTCAGTTATTTATCGGCGAATAATACATGGTTTGGTCAATAATTAACTGAACGACTCATATTATTTTAATTCTAACACGAACAAAATATTTAAAAGCCAAAAATATAGTTGGCGATATTTTTAGAGTGCGTAAATGACGTCACAAAACTACAAAATGCTAGTGAAATGACGCCACGCTTCACGTCACTCGCTAAACAATTTTCGTTCTGATGCGTAGAAATTAACCACTTAGGCCTATGGCCTGCGTGGTAAATTCATACGCATCAGAACTCCTAACCGTGGTTTATTCGCCGATATACCACGACAAGACAAATATTATTTCCATTCTAACATGACCCAATATAATGCTATGAACGAAGAAATGTGCGTGTTACTTAATTTCTCTCTTTTCCGTGATTTGGCTGACGGCTTTACAAATTACCTCCCTGAAATAAAGATTTTCTAAAAAAACTATAATAAATGTATGCATTAATAGTTGGCAGAATAATGTATAATCATGAACAATATTAATACATCTTTTAATGTTTTTAGCCACGACTCCTGTCGCACTGTTAATTTCGTAAACAATTCAGAATTCAACACTGTCCAACACATTAAGTTTAACAGTTGACAAAACGTCAAACGCCGAGGTGAAAGGATTATTTGCACTTCTTATGTTGTGTCATGGACATGGACATTAATTGTGCTGCTTGAGATATTTCCCGTAAACATGTGCATTGCAGTTATTATTATACCAGATTTCTTTCAGTTGCGTGACCTTTCTGGACATCAACGTGGCCAACTGTAGTGGGTGGGGAAATGGAACTCTCTTGGCATGAAATGCCAACTCCACCGATTCGCTGCTAATATTGGAATCAGCAGCGGTCAGATGATTGGCTTGACGATAGGTAGCATGAGAGTGAGCATGATTTAGTGCCCGACTGACCTGTCCTCGTTCGTCATCAGATTTTACTATTTGCAGACTACGATATATGACACTCCGGTTTTTGTTTACGTCACGTGATTTTCATTCATAAATAAGTATTTAGGAAAAAATCAAAAGCCATAAGATATATCTGTTCTAGCCGTGATATTGCATATTTTACAACGGTAGATCTGTTCTTTGTTCATTATAACATAATATCAAGTCATGTTAGAATGAAGATTTAACCACTATGCATTCGTTGTTTGCGTATACTGACTAAATGTCCGCCACCGTGGTCGAGTGGTTAAGGTCGCTGACTTGTATACCACTGTAACCTATCATCACTGATGGTCACGGGTTCGAGCCCCGCTCAGGCCGTGTCTCATTTATATGAACAAGTTGGCAGTTTCTTACGGAGGTTGGTGCACCCAAGTAATGGTTAACCGCTGGAGCCTGCCCAGGAAAGGTGTTGTTAGGTAAACTGCCCGCCGGCGATATAGCCCAAAATGGTGCTGATGCAGGCGTAAAACCCGAAATATAACATAATACTGTAAAGTAAGAGAAACTCGGAACAGTGACACACATTCCTACTCGTCCCTCCCGGTGATGTGTAGGGTGAACTGCTTAGTGACATTTCGTCTCTTAATATGACGGCACGTTCGATAATAACGGTTGATAGCTTTCATTATTTGCGTGATCTCAATATCAATACAAATTCCAAATGTTGCAGTTATTTACTGTATGCTTCATTAAGCGATATATTTATCGTCTCCCCCGGGGATGTCACAAATAGATGAACATTGTCAATTGTATGAGCACTTTTATTCCTTGGAAGTATAGTACATGTACAAGATACAGAGGAGCATGTGTTTTACGTTTATTTATCGTCGCTACCGGTTGCCCATATGAGCGACGCCTCCTGAAGAGATTAGTCAATTTAGATTTAGACAGAGACCCATTCCAGAGTCTCCTCTGGTTCTTTTACGTGCACGGTGTAAAGCACCGACACGAGCACTCGGTTTAACGTCCCATCTGAAAGACTGTTAATTTTATTAGGGTCAGACTGGGGTTCGAACCAACAGAGGAACATCCATAATGCTGATTTTTATACCATAGCACCGGTCCCAATTCCTTTCACAAACAAACAAACAAACAAACAAACAAACAAACAAACAAACAAACAAGCAAGCAAGCAAGCAAGCAAGCAAGCAAGCAAGCAAGCAAGCAAGCAAGCAAGCAAGCAAGCACGCACGCACGCACGCACGCACGCAAGCAAGCAAGCAAACAAACAAACCTATACTGGTTACGGAATATATAAGTTAAGAATGATTATGTAACAGTTGCTCAAAATGGCCGCCATTCTAATAAGGATATAAAACATTCCGTTACATCTAAATTTGTGTATTTTACGTTTATTTATCGTCGCTACCGGTTGCCCATATGCGCGACGCCTCCTGAAGAGATTAGTCATTTTAGATATTTGGAGGATAGTGCAATGATACAGAGAGAGACCCATTCCAGAGTATCATCTGGTTCTTTTACATGCACGGTGTAAAGCACCGACACGAGACCTCGGTTTAACGTCCCATCTGAAAGACTGTTAATTTTATTAGGGTCAGACGGGGGTCGAACCAGCGATCCCTGGATTACCAGTCCAGTGTGTTAGCACTGGACTACAGTTCCGTCTGTACATCGAAATATATTGATCTATTTTACTTATATATATGGCTTTCCGATTAGCGCAGTTGTTAGCGCGTTCGCTTCTCACCAATGCAAACCGAGTTCGATCCTCGGACCGGGAAGTATGTGCGATGGTACGGTGGTCGCCAGATCAGACAGGTAGGTTTTTCTCCGGGTACTCCGGTTTTCTCCCACACAAATGACCACAATTACGCTCTCATCTGCGCCAACGAGAGTGATTAATATAAGTTGTTGAATCTTTGTAAAATAAATAAAGTTTAAAATACACAATAACTTTAAAACATTATGCTTAAACACATATATGCATGCTAAGTCCAACATCATTTGCTGTATTTGCGGAGCCTCCATATGTATAGTAGCTATTTAATGTAATGCACAAAGTTGCATTTGAATGTTGCTGTTAAAACAGACTGATTGCAATAACATTGATATAAAAATTATCTTGTAATCTCTCACTTTCCACATTTAGTCTGGGGAATCCCGTATCATGTTTACAACCACTGCATATGAAAATAACGTCACCGGATATTGTGAATATTGAAAACGAGGTCAAAACATAAGCCACGTCATTTCATGTGAGCGTCGTTATAAGGAGTCGGACGATGTAATATTATATTGGTCTTAACTGAACCACAAACAAACATCAAACTCTGTTTGCTATGGGCAATAATTGCGATCGTTTATTCAATGTAGTGACGAGGTTAAGTACAAGTACAACACCAATGTTTTCAAATCGCTTTCGTTTATACAAATTTATTTGAGCTCGATTGCGAAACAGGTTCTTACAACTTATATTAATCACCCTCAAGACCTCATTCCTGATGGAAGAGAGAAGAGGCAACGTGGAAATAATTAAATGGTTTGCCTATGGATACACTCGTAACTGCTCCAGCGGGGCTCGAACTCCGCACTATTGTATCTTTATTGAGGTATTCTCTCGGGCAAGTTAGACTATATTATCCAGTGTTGTCATATATGCTGCTTAGTTTTAAATGGTATCACAATGTTATCACAATGTTATCACAATATTATCACAATGTTATCATAATGTTATCACAATATTTGCATTTTTCATTTTTATGATAGACAAATTACCTGCCTTACATTGCATTACTTTTTTCCTGTGTCAACAATGATGTTAATGCATACACGATCTTCTATAATGTTGTAAAAGTTATTTTTATATAATAATATGCCTGTTGTAAGCTTACTGACGAGATACACAGAGTTCCAACAGTTTTAAAGAAAAAGTGAGAAAATTGGCATGTTACAAATTAATTCATAAAAAGACGAAGACATTAACATACCGAAGTCATTAGCATACCAATTTTATTTAATGTTTTACTTAGGCATACATTGAACTAATGACAACATTTAAAGACATTCTATTATTGTGAGAGAAAAAAATATGTGAAATTATATCCTAAATATTACATTAAAAATACAAAAAATCTCACCAAAATCAAGTATTCGAACATGGAAAATTCATGATATAGGATTATTGTATTCTAAAAATGCATATTTTATGTTTGTAGTTTCATGCAATTATGATTAATAGTCATATGTATCATAATTTATTAGTATATAAATGCACGCATAATAATTGCAAATATTTTTTATTTTACTTTTGTCGCCAAAATGAGAAATTATTGGCCGAAAAAAAAAACGAAGTCATTATCATATCAATTTCTTTTCATTATTTGGTTAGTAATACATAGTACTAGTGATGTACCAAGTATGAACACATTCTATTATTGTAAAACAAATATTACAAAACTGTAGAGAACGCCTTTAAGACATACGTTCTGAGCTATACTAACGTAACTCACAGAAATTCATTCCATACCTCATTTATTCATGTGATGAAATGAGTGTAATCAATTGACGCTGATTATATTTTCCTGTGTATGCGCTAGAATTCCCAGTTTAATGTGTATCTGCTTAATGATGTGTTAATTGATTTATGTTTTCTTGGAAATAAGGCGAATGAAACAAACTAAGAATGACACCTCTCCGCATGTTTTTGTAATTAACCCTTGTGACAACCTCAACATTCCTAATGCAATGTCCTTGGGGTTCGTCCATTAGTGAACAATACGATGCCAATCACGTACTTTGGTTAATAATGAAAGAAAACGCATTTATGATCTGGTCAGTTTTTCATGAATATAAAATATTCCAACTCCAAATCCAAGCTTTTTAGGGACACTGGTAAAGTATAAACTTTATATATTTTACAACGATTGGGAAGCAAGTGTTAACAATTTATATTAATCACTCTCGTTGGCGTGGGTGAAAGCGGTGGTCATTCATGTGGGAGGAAACCGGAGTACCCCGAGAAAACCCACTTGTCCGATCTGGCGACCACCGTACCATCTCACATACTTCCTGCTCCGAGGATCGAACCCAGGTTGCATTAGTTGCATTGCACTGGTAGCTATGACCATTTTAAGGGTATTATAAATGGGACTGGGAGAGCTGCTCCTGTACGTCATGTTCCAGCTAGAACGTTCGCTTCGTTGCCTTGATGATTACTGTTGTTTTATACCTGTTATATGCCTGACTTATATAATTTATATGTGTTTTTGATATGCTGTTCTATTTAGTATTATTATTAACAATTATAAAGTGTCTTTCTATGAAGGGGACAACTCGTTGCCCACACTACGTATGAGCACTCTATATTGTATCTAAAATATTAATATATAGTACTCAATATATCGTAACAATTAATCTTTTGTAATGATGCATAGTATAATGAATGTTGATATCATTTTATTGTCCTTACGTTAAACATAGCTATAATGCAATATGCCAATGCTATTTCCTTTGTAAAAAAACGTAAATACAATTTGAATTGAATTCAATATAGCATTAATTTGCACTACCACCTTATGTCGGGCTATTAGGTTTTGTTTTTCAAATACAACAAATGTAAATCGTCTGTACAATTATCCTGTGTTATATGCAGCATATAATGACACAATTTAATAATTTATGGGTGGTTGTTAAATATCAAATCATCCACAAAGGAAGGTAATTCATTGTACAAAAAATTAATTTCTCACTAGTTAACTTGTATGGCAGATTTTCAAAATATTGTCTGTAATCTAATTGTGAAAAATCCAATGTACAAACGTAATTTCTTACGAGTTAACATGTAGACAGGTTTTCAAAGTGGTTTTGAAATCTGATTGTGGAAAATCCAATCCACATAGGAAGGTATTTCGTTGTGCAAACGTAATTTCTCACGAGTTAACATGTAGGCAGGTTTTCAAATTAATTGTGCTTGAAATCTGATTGTGGAAAATCAAATCTAAGTAAGAAAGTAATTCATTTACCAAAATCTAATTTCTCAATCGTTAACTTGTAGGCAGGTTTTCAATTTTTTGTTTGAAATCTGATTGTGGAAAATCCAAGTAAGAAAGTAATTCATTTACCAAAATGTAATTTCTCAATCGTTAACTTGTAGGCAGGTTTTCAAAATTCTGTTTGAAATCTGATTGTGGAAAATCAAATCCAAGTAAGAAAGTAATTCATTTACCAAAATGTAATTTCTCAATCGTTAATTTGTAGACAGATTTTCTAAATGTTGTGTGAAAATCTGAATAATTTGTTATTGACACATGGATGATACCTCCCGACGTTGGGAATACCGCTGTGTTCGAAGTACATGCAAACACATGATGGGAAATTAAAGAAAATAAATGAGATTATAGCACAGCGTCATAACGACGTTCACTGTGGGATAACGAATGGTGTCCACGCCATTCCTGTCACATGCAATAAGGCAACAGGCGTCATTATGTTCTATCACCGTGGTCATTAGCCCTAATTGCGGCTGTTTCAGGATACAATAGATTTACTGGCTCAACTCAAACATGACAGGCTAGAGGATATACATTCAGATAGTAGCTGTCGTGTACACTCGATGCAACAAGATACAATATATCGTATTTACCCTAAGCTGTTGACACATCGCGACAGGTAAATGCGATTGCAGCTGGCTTTCCGATAGTTCAATATATTGCCGTACACAGTTGTGTCAGCTAATGAAGACGATACGCTGTGCCTGTATACAAGAACAAGAACGATAATAACAGCAACAATAACAAGAAAAACTATTACATATAAATATGCAATAGAAGGACGATTAAAAACTCACTCTCCATAATACACACTCGGATAGTGTATTGAGTGAATGTATATAAATTGCATATGCAAACATGTTGACAGCTGGACTGGTAATCCAGGGATCGCAGGTTCGATCCCCCGTATGACCATAATAAAATGAACAGTCTTTCAGATGGGACGAGGTCTCGTGTCGGTGCTTTACACCGTGCACGTAAAAGAACAAGAGGAGATTCTGGAATGGGTCTCTGTCTGTATCATGCACTAACCTCCAAAATCTAAAATAACTAATCTCTTCAGGAGGCGTCGCTCATATGTGCAACCGGTAGCGACGATAAATAAACGTAAAAATCATATGCATTGGAACCAATTATTGTTGCAGAACATTCAACAACGTAAATAGATTGACCTGGTCATTTCTGGATTCCAGCTCAAGCCTGTATGTATATGCGTACACATGTGAAATCTTGGAACTAGTTCCCTGAAAACAATTGGACAATTGTAATACCTATGCTACGAATACATACCAGTACATTCTTATCACATAAATCCCCATTCGCCCAGAAAACAACAGAAATACATGTATTGCATAAACATGATTATATTCATTTGGTTTGTTTCGGGGTACTAGCTATATATATATATGTATACATTTGTATGTGGATGAAGTGTGGGAGGTGGTTGGTTCGAAAAATCCGTTTGCGTTTTATCGTCCACGCTAATTAATATGCAGTGTTTACCATACGGCAGAGCACTTGCAGTGTGCGGATCTACAATATATGTAGTGTTTACCATACGGCAGAGCACTTGCAGTGTGCGGATCTACAATATATGTAGTGTTTACCATACGGCAGAGCACTTGCAGTGTGCGGATCTACAATATATGTAGTGTTTACCATACGGCAGAGCACTTGCAGTGTGCGGATCTACAATATATGTAGTGAAAAACCGCAGTATGCGGGGCAAGGGTAGTGTGGCACATAACATATTTATGAGACATAAAATTTATATATTTCCATATATTATTGTCATGTGTAAATGTTTAAAATAGCACCTGTAATTGTGAAGCGCAATAGAATAATTTTTAATTTTTCCGCTATATAAATGCTATGTATTTGTAATTATTTGTACCGACACTTTGTATCATATTGCTACTTTCCAGCTGTTGTAGAACACGGACATGTACTAGGGTATAACCTCCGACCTTTCGCATGTGTTACGTTTGATTACCATGTAGCATCAATAGATAGCCGGCTGTGGTGTCTTATATTGATGGGCCAAACTGAACTTGGTACCAAGTAATGCTGTATCATCGTCATAGTAACGTTTTATTATTTGTGATTTTATATCTTAGTTGTGATTGTATTTAGTTTAGGTTTAAATAAAAGAAAATACCAAGAAGTTACGTATTTATTTATAATCTTTATCCGTGTATTTAAACATTAGTTTTTATAATTATTCGAGAGCCAAATCTGAGATTACAACCGATAACTAACAAGATCACTTGTGCCTTGTCTATGACCCTTGTTCCATTTTGCGTATATCAAATACCCCTACTGCTCACCCTCCTTATGAGGTCAAATAGTGCATTACGTCATGACCACACTCGAATATGTCTGGAGGTTATAAATTAAGCTATTCTCAAATCGCACTCTGTCTCGAGCTTTCTGATTGGTTGAGGTGAGTGCAGATATCAGGCTCGTCCAATCAAATCACTTGAACTCGAGTTTGAAAAAGGTTTTATAACCTCAATGCCTGATCCGTATCAACGAACACTACGTCTTTGGAATTGCCTCCCACTATGTACCACAGGGATTCGGCACGTTTGGGGGTACTAGTATATATGTTTAAGTACAGGGATTCTACTCTGTGTGATGTCAGATTTCGCATCGATCAGTAAAATGGCCCTATCTGAAACAATTTTGTACAAATCTGTCCAAATATAACGCCTATCCCGAGTCTTTATATTGTTCTTCAAATATAACACAACTTTAAGCTGAGTGCATGTATAATTTGCAAACAATTGCCACAGACATTGGCCATAGCAGGTCACATTTCCATACTAGGACACGGGTTCTGTCAGCAACAAAGAAATATCTTCGATGGGAGAGTTTTAACTGTGAATAACATTATCAATAAAATATGTTTCCACTAACGTGTAGGTTTATTCGGCAAAAATGTACATCAAAAAGAGATTTCGTAGAATTTTTCAATTTGTTTTGAAAATTTCTAAAGCGGCGCAATTCGCGTTGAAACGACGTTGAAACGAGCGTTCTGATTGGATTATTAGAATGTAACCAGGTGCTTGTTTTTTATATGAAGAATAATCATAATCCAATCAGAACGCTCGTTTCAACGCGAACTGCGCCGCTTGAGAAATTTTCCAAACAAATTGAAAACTTCTCCGAAATCTCTTTTTGACGTACATTTTTGCCGAATAAACCTACACGTTAGTGGAAACAAATTTTATTGATAATGTTAATCACTGTTAAAACTCTCCCGTCGAAGATATTTTGTTGTTGCTGACAGAACCCGTGTCCTAGTATGGAAATGTGACCTACTATGGCCAATGTTTGTGGCAATTGTTTGCAAAGCTTAAAGTTGTGTTTTATTTGAAGAACAATATAAAGACTCGGGATAGGCGTTATATTCGAATAGATGTGTACACACTTGTTTCAGATAGGGCCATTTTACTGATCGATGCGAAATCTGACATTCCACAGAGTAGAATCCCTGTACTTAAATATATATACTAGTACCCCCAAACGTGCCGAATCCCTGTGCTATGTACATCCCCAGCGCTGAGCGGCTGGCTACTGTACCACTGATGTAACACTAATGACTGTTTGTAACATTAATATGTAGTTAAATGTAACCCTTTGTCTCAATTAATGAGATTATTAACCACTGTCACTGACAAGCGACTCCCATTCATATTTGGTATCGAGTGTTGTGAGTATGATGTACATGTAAATGCGACACAGTTCATACACAGTTCCTACATCGTTACTTTTATTAGATTATGCCAGAATGCACAACATGTTTATGTCGAGCAATCATGAACTTGACTTGACCTTAGCTGCTATTGTGTGCTGCAACTGAAGAAACACTGTATATATTCTTGTGACAGAAAGTATCGTAGCAATGTCAAGCAATGACGGCTAGCAATCACGCTTGTTGAACTTCGCTTTCATAGAACTCCAAGTACATAATCTAAACTGTGAACATCTCCGTGAGTATTGATTCTCTCTTTATAACCGTATGTTTACCCTCCGAACACGCCCACTTTCTGACATTCCGCGTTAGACTATTGAAATTATTGTAAATTTTACTTAATATAAGCTGACATCAGTTTGGTATCATTATTGTCAGCGTGTAGCTCATACATTTAACCCGCCTAAGCCAATTAAGTAGAAATAATTGATTGGATATTAGAAGATTTATACCAGGTTTACATTGATAGAAGGCAATATAACGGATAATAAAAGACTGACTTAAAGAACAATTAAGTTCGTGCGACGATTCAAGCTTTGTCCTTCGTTCGGTTTGATAATGAGATATGCTGGAGAGCCATCCCGCAAAGCCATTGGCAATGAAATAAATATTTACAAGGATATTGTTGCAATGCTACATATGGACAGAAGTATTATTAACGGGGCGAAAACATTAAAAGGCAATACCAATAAAAGCCAGCGTAATCACATACTGACACTAAAAGCATTTTCAAAGGCAAATCAATGCTTTTTAGTTGATACAAATTTATTATAGCTCGATTGCGAAACAAGTTCTTTCAACTTATATTAATCACTCTCGAGACCTCATTCCTGATGGCATCCATCGCCACGAGGGAGAGAGAAGAGGCAACGTGGAATTTAAATGCCTTGCCTAAGGGCACACTCGTAACGGCTCCAGCGGGGTTCGAACACCGGACCTGAAGCGCACGCGCATCCACTGCGCTATCACGACTTCCTCCTAGATAGAGATCAGTGAGGTAAAGTGCAATGCTCAAGAACCATACTCACATCTCAAGCATTAGATGGATTTTCTTTTATTTGAATTTCTCAGTGAAAGAAAACTGCATCTTACACCACTTTGATACAGCGAAATATGGTATTTTCTCTGCACCCGGTTGCGTTTCGTATTCCTGCGCGGGTGCAAATAATGTTGGTGCAAATACTTAGTAGCACACACTAGTTTGGGCTTATGTACTTACTTCCTCAGCATGGAAGTATCCATTCAATTGCATTCCGAGACACTGTTAGTACCAACATGTCCGTGTGCTGTTGCAAGCCAAACACGCAATACGCGTCTTAATGACATTGTCATGCATAGGCCGACATGACATTATGCATGATTGTAATATCAAATCGTAGTAACAGTTTCTGATAAATTGGATTAGCATTTCATAAATTGATACTCCTGCCTCTAAGCTGTTTAAGGAAAGTATTCTCAATTATTAAAGCGACACTATATCGAAATGAGGATGTGCTGCCGTGGACAAGTGCAATAAATTTAAAGAATCTAATTTCCAAAGACTTTGTTTAAAGCGACACTATATATTGCAAATTTCTACATAATGTATTTTCCTATTATATGCTATAATTTTTGTTCGAAATATTTGCCTCAAAAACTGAGTATTTCAACAAATGGGTTTTATATACATGTTGACCTAGAATTATGAGTTTTATACACCTGTTGACTAGGTATTACGAGTTTCATACACCTGTTGACTAGGTATTACAAGTTGTATACACCTGTTGACCGTGTATTACGAGTTTTATACACCTGTTGACCATGTATTATTAGTTTTATACACCTGTTGACCTGGTATTATGAGTTTTATACACCTGTTGACCTGGTATTACGAGTTTTATACACCTGTTGACCTGGTATTATGAGTTTTATACACCTGTTGACCATGTATTATTAGTTTTATACACCTGTTGACTAGGTATTACGAGTTTTATACACATGTTGACCTTGTATTATGAGTTGTATACACCTGTTGACTAGGTATTACGAGTTGTATACACCTGTTGACCTGGTATTATGAGTTGTATGCACCTGCTGACCTTGTATTATGAGTTGTGTACACCTGTTGACTAGGTATTACGAGTTTTATACACCTGTTGACCTGGTATTATGAGTTGTATGCACCTGTTGACCTTGTATTATGAGTTTTGTACACCTGTTGACTAGGTATTACGAGTTTTATACACCTGTTGACCATGTATTATGAGTTGTATGCACCTGTTGACCTGGTATTATGAGTTGTATGCACCTGTTGACCTTGTATTATGAGTTGTATACACCTGTTGACAAGGTATTATGAGTTTTATACACCTGTTGACCTGGTATTATTAGTTGTATACACCTGTTGACCTGGTATTACGAGTTGTATACACCTGTTGACTAGGTATTACGAGTTTATACACCTGTTGACCTTGTAGTATGAGTTGTATGCACCTGTTGACCATGTATTATGAGTTGTATGCACCTGTTGACCGTGTATTATGAGTTGTATGCACATGTTGACCGTGTATTATGAGTTGTATGCACCTGTTGACCGTGTATTATGAGTTGTATGCACCTGTTGACCATGTATTATGAGTTGTATGCACATGTTGACCTTGTATTTTGAGTTGTATGCACCTGTTGACCTGGTATTATGGGTTTTATACACATGTTGACCTTGCATTACGAGTTTTATACACCTGTTGACCTGGTATTATGGGTTTTATGCACCTGTTGACCTTGTATTACGAGTTTTATACACCTGTTGACCTGGTATTATGGGTTGTATACACATGTTGACCTTGTATTACCAGTTTTATGCACCTGTTGACCTTGTATTACGAGTTTTATGCACCTGTTGACCTGGTATTATGGGTTTTATACACCTGTTGACCTTGTATTACGAGTTTTATACACCTGTTGACCTGGTATTACGGGTTTTATACACCTGTTGACCTGGTAGTATGAGTTTTATACACCTGTTGACCTGGTAATATGGGTTTTATACACCTGTTGACCTGGTATTACGAGTTTTATACACCTGTTGACCTGGTATTACGGGTTTTATACACCTGTTGACCTGGTAGTATGAGTTTTATACACCTGTTGACCTGGTAGTATGGGTTTTATACACCTGTTGACCTGGTATTACGGGATTTATACACCTGTTGACCTGGTATTATGGGTTTTATACACCTGTTGACCTGGTAGTATGGGTTTTATACACCTATTGACCTGGTATTACGAGTTTTATACACCTGTTGACCTGGTATTATAGGTTTTATTCACCTGTTGACCTGGTATTATGAGTTTTATACACCTGTTGACCTGGTATTATAGGTTTTATTCACCTGTTGACCTAGTATTATGGACTTCGTTTTATAATGTTACATCTTATCAGCTATTAGAATCTAATTAACTCGTGCATGGTGGTAGTACACTTAAATATATGACAATTTGGCGAAACATTTTCAACTAACCCCTAACGTGGAATTAAAACAAACATCCTGTTTTAACAATGATTATAGTGTATCTTACAGTGGCATTACTTCTGTGAAAAAGCAAATGTCTACAGAAAGTAATTTCCTACTATATTGTATAATATATTTCCAAATATTTTCCACAGAATCCGAGTATTTCAACCAATAAACAAACATCGTATACGACGTTGTTGACATAACAAACTAATGTAACAAGGTGGTCAACATTCATTCGTAATACAAAGCGAGTATCCTGAATAACAACACGCTGTGGTACACATTTACCGTTATAGCACACCTGTGGGCCTATGCATATTTAATTTTTAGACTAATCTGATTTAAATGATCTCCAAACGACAGTAGCACGTGCTTAGCATATACTCCAATACTAATTTCAGGAGCGTGGCTGACCGCTCTATGAAATCATACTTTCACGTGTTGATAGTTTCCAGACCGTACGCACTGTTTATTGATTGAAAGATAGTGTTCAAATTATTTCGGAAGGATTTGTATTAGACATGCTATGCGTATGTTGTTTTGGCTGTTTGCAATGTAATGTCGCTTTAAGAATTGTTTGCAATGTAATGTCGCTTTAAGAATTGTTTGAGATGTAAACGAAATTATATTTTGAACCATTCAGAAACTACGACATTTGTATGTTTAATCAGCCGGAGTAGTTTTGCTAACACAAAACGAAAAATCAAACGTGTAAGTTGTGCTAAAGAGAAATGTAAACTGTCAAACATGAGCAGACAGTCACCTGCACAAACGTGTAATTTGTACTAAAGAGAAATGTAAACTGTCAAACATGAGCAGACAGTCACCTGCACAATTCTGTAAATATTAAGAAATGCAATCATCATATAAATAACGACATTCAATTGGATGATTGAGTGCACGTGCATTTTACAGGTATGGCTGGTAACTTGGACACACTGTTTGACACAGATAACGACAGGTTCGATCCCCCGCCCGGCCCTAATAAAATTAACAGTCTTTCAGATGGGACTCTAAGCCGAGGTATCGTGTCGGTGCTGTACACAGTGCACGTAAAAGAACCAGAGGAGATTCTGGAATTGGTCTCTATCTGTATCATTGCACTGTCCTCCGAAAATCTAAAATGACTAATCTCTACACGAGGCTTCGCTTCCCATATGTACTACTATTTAGTTCATGGTTTAACAACTTAGTCCAAGTGATTCAAATATACACTACTATTTAGTTCATTCCATTACACTCAGTTCAAGTGATTCAAATATACACTACTATTTAGTTCATTCCATTACACTTAGTCCAAGTGATTCAAATATACACTACTATTTAGTTCATTCCATTACACTCAGTTCAAGTGATTCACGTATACACTACTAATTAGTGCATTACTTTACACTTAGTTCATTCAAGTGCTTCACATATACACTATTTAGTTTATGCATTTACACTTAGTTCAAGTGCTTCACATATACACTACCAACTACTTCTTGCCTTAACACTTAGTCCAAGTGCTTCACTTATGCATTACGATTTAGCTCATGCATTTACACTTAGTTCAAGTGCTTCACATATACACTATTTCGTTCATGCATTTACACTTAGTTCAAGTGCTTCACTTATACACTACTATTTAGTTCATGCATTTACACTTAGTTCAAGTGTTCCATATATACACTACTATTTAGTTAATTCCATTACACTTAGTTCAAGTGTTCCACATGTACACCACTACTATTTAGTTCATTCCATTACATTTAGTTCAAGTGCTTCACCTATGAACTACTATTTAGTTCATTACTTTACACTTAGTTCAGTCAAGTGCTTCACATATACACTACTATTTAGTTCAGGCATTTACACTTAGTTCAAGTGCTTTACATATACACTACTAATTAGTGTATGCCTTTACACTTAGTTCAAGTGCTTCACATATACACTATTTAGTTCATGCATTTACACTTAGTTCAAGTGCTTCACATATACACTATTTAGTTCATGCATTTACACTTAGTTCAAGTGCTTCACATATACACTATTTAGTACATGCATTTACACTTAGTTCAAGTACTTCACATATACACTATTTAGTACATGCATTTACACTTAGTTCAAGTGCTTCACATATATACTATTTAGTTCATGCATTTACACTTAGTTCAAGTGCTTCACGTATGAACTACTATTTAGTTCATTACTTTACACTTAGTTCAGTCAAGTGCTTCACATATACACTACTATTTAGTTCAGGAATTTACACTTAGTTCAAGTGCTTTACATATACACTACTAATTAGTGTATGCCTTTACACTTAGTTCAAGTGCTTCACATATATACTATTTAGTTCATGCATTTACACTTAGTTCAAGTGCTTCACATATACACTATTTAGTTCATGCATTTACACTTAGTTCAAGTGCTTCACATATACACTATTTAGTACATGCATTTACACTTAGTTCAAGTACTTCACATATACACTATTCAGTTCATGCATTTACACTTAGGTCAAGTGCTTCACATATACACTATTTAGTACATGCATTTACACTTAGTTCAAGTGCTTCACATACACTACTATTTAGTTATTGCCTTAACGATTAGTTCAAGTGCTTCACTTATACACTACTATTTAGCTCATACCTTTACACTTAGGTCAAGTGCTTCACATATACATTATTTAGTTCTTGCCTTAACACTTAGTTCAAGTGCTTCACATACACTACTATTTAGTTATTGCCTTAACACTTAGTTCAAGTGCTTCACTTATACACTACTATTTAGCTCATACCTTTACACTTAGGTCAAGTGCTTCACATATACACTATTTAGTTATTGCCTTAACACTTAGTTCAAGTGCTTCACATACACTACTATTTAGTTATTGCCTTAACACTTAGTTCAAGTGCTTCACATATACTCTACTATTTAGCTCATACCTTTACACTTAGGTCAAGTGCTTCACATATACACTATTTAGTTCTTGCCTTAACACTTATTTCAAGTGCTTCACATATACAATATTTAGTTCATGCCTTTACACTTAGTTCAAGTGCTTCACATATACAATACTATTTATTTCATGCCTTTACACTTAGTTCCAAGTGCTTCACATATACACTATTTAGTTCATGCCTTTACACTTAGTTCAAGTGCTTCACATATACACTACTATTTAGTTCATGCATTTACACTTAGTTCAAGTGCTTCACATATACACTATTATTTAGGTCATGCATTTACACTTAGTTCAAGTGCTTCACATATGCACTACTATTTAGTTCATGCATTTACACTTAGTTCAAGTGCTTCTAATATACACTACTATTTAATTCATGCATTTGCACTTAGTTCAAGTAATTCACGTATGCACTACTAATTAGTGCATTACTTTACACTTAGTTCATTCAAGTGCTTCACATATGCACTACTATTTAGTTCATGCATTTACACTTAGTTCAAGTGCTTCACATATACACTACTATTTGGTTCTTGCCTTAACACCTAGTCCAAGTGCTTCACATATGCACTACTATTTAGCTCATGCATTTACACTTAGTTCAAGTGCTTCACATATACACTATTTAGTTCATGCATTTACACTTAGTTCAAGTGCTTCACATATACACTACTATTTTGTTCATGCAGTTACACTTAGTTCAAGTGTTCCATATAAACACTGCTATTTAGTTCATTCCATTACACTTAGTTCAAGTGTTCCACATTTACACTACTATTTAGTTCATTCCATTACATTTAGTTCAAGTGCTTCACGTATAAACTACTATTTAGTTCATTACTTTACACTTAGTACAGTCAAGTGCTTCACATATACACTACTATTTAGTTCAGGCAGTTACACTTAGTTCAAGTGCTTCACATATACACTATTTAGTTCATGCATTTACACTTAGTTCAAGTGCTTCACATATACACTATTTAGTTCATGCATTTACACTTAGTTCAAGTGCTTCACATATACACTACTATTTAGTTCATGCATTTACATCTAGGTCAAGTGCTTCACTTATACACTACTATTTAGTTCTTCCCTTAACACTTAGTTCAAGTGCTTCACATATACTCTATTTAGTTATTGCCTTAACACTTAGTTCAAGTGCTTCACATACACTACTATTTAGTTATTGCCTTTACACTTAGTTCAAGTGCTTCACTTATACACTACTATTTAGCTCATACCTTTACACTTAGGTCAAGTGCTTCCCATATACATTATTTAGTTCTTGCCTTTACACTTAGTTCAAGTGCTTCACATATACACTATTTAGTTCATGCCTTTACACTTTGTTCAAGTGCTTCACATATACACTACTATTTAGTTCATGCCTTTACACTTAGTTCAAGTGCTTCACATATACACTATTTAGTTCATGCCTTTACACTTAGTTCAAGTGCTTCACATATTCACTACTATTTAGTTCATGCATTTACACTTAGTTCAAGTGCTTCACATATACACTACTATTTAGTTCATGCATTTACACTTAGTTCAAGTGCTTCACATATACACTATTTAGTTCTTGCCTTAACACTTAGTTCAAGTGCGTCACATATGCACTATTTAGTTCATGCCTTTACACTTAGTTCAAGTGCTTCTAATATACACTACTATTTAGTTCATGCATTTACACTTAGTTCAAGTGCTTCACCTATACACTACTATTTAGTGCATGCATTTACACTTAGTTCAAGTGCTTCACATATACACTACTATTTAGTTCATGCTTTTACTCTTAGTTCAAGTGCTTCACATATACACTACTATTTAGTTCATGCCTTTACACTTAGTTCAAGTGCTTCACGTATACACTACTATTTAGTTCATGCATTTACACTTAGTTCAAGTGCTTCCCCTATACACTACTATTTAGTTCATGCTTTTACAACTTAGTTCAAGTGTTTCACTTATGTACACTACTGGCATGAACCTTTTCTCCAATCTCAAAACTCCGTCTCAAGCATCTGGTTGGTTCAGCTGACAGTAACACTCGGCATCAACCAATCAGATCACTTGAGCTTGAGTTTGAAATCTGAGAAACGTTTAATAACCTCGGTGCCAGGAAAAAATGTGAGTACGAACTTGAATTTATTTACCAACATGCCCAGTGATGCAAAACTTCCAGCAATAGTTTCTGAAACAATTGTTTCCTAGATTTCTTTGGCGGACTAATTTTAGAGTTGAGGCAATAATCAGCATTTGGCAGCCGGAATATAAATAACAAGGTTAGTGTCTATTTTCCCTTATGCAGTCTCTTTGAATAAATAGTGAACTGCAATCAATTGATGAATAGGATTAATAAATGAGATTCACAAAACCTCTCAATGGAATTATGTCTCTTCAAAATTGTGCTCAGCTGTTTAACCCATTTCATTCTGGCAACATTTAAAGGCTTTTGCGTCACGCTGCGGCTGATCTGGATCTATGTTGTTTGCTACATAGCGAAGTGTCTTAGCAAGAGCATCTGAATAGCAAACATCATAGAGCCTTATCAGACGTCACGTTCCGTGGCGGCTGATCTGGCTCTATGTTCTTTGCAAATACTGTTTGAACGGTATCCAGAATCAAATGGGTTAAGTAAATGAACAAAAAATGCAACAATTCAGTCCAGCGTCACAGTTACTCGTTGTATCTATAACTAACTAATGTTGTTATGTCTAGCTTCAATCGATAATGGTTGCTTAACTAAGTGCATAATTGTATTATGAAGTCATCAATCACATGTGCCCGGATTGAATTCCCGTGCAGGTGTCGATGCGTTAGCTATATAAAAATCACTGCATATTAACGAGATGTCTGATCTCTCGGGAGGATGCACACATTCCGCTTCATTAACATTCTTATGTGCAAGAAAACAATAGTTTAGTTGCAACAGAATGAAAATCGTTGATGTTTTAATTCTCGAACTGCAAGAAGATCCTACACACTGCTCACCTTTAATTACGCGACACTTTAGTTTATACAAATTTAGTTTAGCTCGATTGCATAACAAGTTCTTTCAACTTATATTAATCACTCTCGAGACCTCATTCCTAATGTAATCCATCGCCACGAGGGAGAGAGAAGAGGCAACGTGGAATATAAATGCCTTACCTAAGGGCACAATCGTAACGGCTCTAGCGTGGCTCGAACTCCGGACCTTTCGCACCTTAAGCGAACGCGCATCCACTGCGCTATCACGACTTCCAACACGACACTTTAATTATTGCGATATCTCCGTTTCAAATAGCAAGCCTTTAATGTAAAATGTGCAACTTAAGCAATATATACTAACCTTATGGCATTGCATTGATATTAATTTACTCCATCCATTCAATGCGGCGTTTAATGCACTATACGAGAAACACGCTGGCACATACGTACAGTTTTAGTCTCAAATGAAAAGAAACAATCGTGTTGACACACTAATAGTTAGGGGCAATAAGTGGATTAAACGTGCTACTTAGCAAAGCAGTAACACACATGCATGTATCAAACTGTCTATTATAGCGTGTTAAACGAAACTTAGTGCAGAGGTCAAATGCGATGTGCCCGTGTTACCCAAACATTCATTTGCCTGCATTATGTATATTGAAGAGGCAAAACAATATGATTAAACTAACGAAACTGATGTTCTTCACTGCTGGACCATTGGAATTACATCAACTACCTTATACTAGGAAGCGATATTCAGAAAGTTACAAAATGTACCTAGCAACTATTCCAATATGTGATTTACCATTCGAATGATACCCTCGAGTTTCCGGTTTCCGTTATGATACGAAATGATCGGCATGCAACAAAACGAATCTTAAAACTACATAGTTTCTAAATGTATGATGTAAATAAAGTAACGTTGCTCTTTTATTCCAAATAATTAGAAATGAATATGATTACGTAAATAACAATGGGCGCTGCCAATTTTTACCACGACCCGGAAACCGACATATGTGGTGACTGGTACCGGAGTTTCGTGACCTTTCAGAAAATCAATTTTGCGTAGCATCGAATGGGTGTAAATATAAAACTAACACGTTTTATGCAGCATGATGATAATTTCTATTATTTTGATGAATATTTCTTTTCACAGTTAACACTTTCACAGTTTAACAAGCATTTTCACAATGTGGACACCTGAATTCATTACCTAATCTTGTAAATCTGACGTTCGAACAGTAAATGAGGTGGGTCCAATGGTCACATATACCACACTGTGCCCATGTGTAAGGGCTGTTGATGAATATTTCCTGTACGTTCGCTGTGCAGGCGGTGGACTGCCATAAACCTAAAACAAAATTAAAAAATTCCTACACTACAGGACACGTCGTTTAGTTGATGATGACAGTAAACCACTGTATGGACCTCAAAACAATATAAGAGAAGTCTCCAAAACTATCCCCCTTTACACTAACTAAAATTGTAACCCAGTCTATTTTGACCTTCACATTAAATGACAGGTAGGTAAACAAATCAGACGACGCAAAACAAAACTGGAAAAGGTCAATAGTTTGCAGTAAATCCAATGGACAAATGGTGATGCAATATTGCATTATGAAAGATAGCATGTTTTATACCAATACAAGGAAAATAACCGATTACTTACGCCTCCAAGGATTATACGGAGCATTTTTGTTGCCAATTATGTAAACTTACCTTTGACAGTCTCTATTCCTGATTGGTGACGTCAGAAAACACCGATCGCGTGAAGTAAATACTTCCGGGATAACGAAAACGAAGGTATCACGATGTGAGGACACTAGAGGATAACTTATGGAGAAGTACAAACAGCGCTTATGCTTAGAAATAATGGAATAAGTTCAAAAACCAGAGAACCTACCTCAAGTTTATATTCGATTTAGTTGACAAACCTGCGTTTCTGGGTAACATCCACATTTAGAATCTGCCGGTGTTACGGAGCAATGGAGAACATGCGACGCGATAAACGCACGGCCCGGTGGTTAATAACCAAATGTAAGTGTTGTGGCAGCTATTCATGAAGTAAAGAACAACTCAACAATATGGCTTGTGACAGACTATAATCTAGTAGATACCTTGTAATCAGACTATTAAGCTTGTAAATACCTTAGCTCAATAGCTTTATATGTGTATCTGTGACATACTTCTGATTCGCATGGGGTCATTGACATAGCAAATGGGTTCATTTTATCCTTTTGCATACAACTACTGTGTGTTGAAAATAATGCTTTTGATTGCTACAAATAAAATGTTCGTACAACGTTTGTTCAGGTAAGTGTTTCTTGTTATCACTGTCAGACAATACAGCTGCACACAGTTCAATATGGGGGTCTCCGTGGCCGAATGGGTAAGGTCGTTTCCTCAATTCACTTGACCCTCACCGTCGTAGGTTCGAATCCCACTTGGTGTATCGAAGAAGCTATTCAGCTTGATTTCAGTAGATGGATGGTTTATACAATGGTGCCTGTCCGTACCTGCAATAGGGCACCCAGGGTCTCCCTCTACCAGTAACAGCTGGAGAGTCGCCATATAACATGAGCTGTTGGTGCGACATTCAACACCAACACATATACCACCTCCGAATAAAGTTCACCCATTAGAAACATATCTCTATATGCCTCCACTTTTGTGATTGGCGGATATATATCCTCCATGTAAATTGTTCGAAATTCTATGATATTGCAGACAATTCGATTGGCGCTACGGATTATTGCAAGCTGTCAAGCCCTTATCTGCAACGTCGCATTTTGATAGACAATTCTTGGTTTAAACATATTTTATTTATCAAGATAAACATGACATATAACATCTGTACATATAACATACATACAATACAACTATCAAGACAAGTGGATTGAATTGAAAGCTACAGGAGCTTATAGAAAATGCTTGTGAATCACTACCACAGTATTCCATTCCATTGAGTCGTATTTACATACATGGTCGTATGTACATGCAACTGTAGCTTGGCTAGATGGAGTCAATGCCAGAAGCGAACCGGTATGAGCAGGCTAACATTGGAATATTCGCCGTAAAAATGTGAGTGAATGAAACCATAAATGACAGTTAGGTTCAGATCTCAAATCCGTAGGGATATATTTATATCGTGGAGCTAGCCAATTGTAACATATAGTTCCTGTTTCCGTGAAGACATAAACAAATGAAACGTTTCCAATACGTCTGACTTGTCAATGTTTCTTGTTGCATACCATGTTACACGGAACAGAGACTGCTAATAATTCCCAAGTCATTCTTCTATTTTGCGTCTGCACATTTACATGCATCACTGGACACGAGTTTGACAGCCAGTGTCAGTATCATACTACAAAGTAACAAACCTGTCATCGGATGTGATGCAATGAAGGTTACTTCTTAGGCATTATGCAATCATTATTCAACCAGTAGTTGTTTTTGGTTGTCAGATTTGTTGTATGTGTGTGTTTGTGTTTTACTTTTATTTATCGTCGCTACCGGTTGCCCATATGAGCGACGCCTCCTGAAGAGATTAGTCATTTTAGATTTTTGGAAGATAGTGCAATGATACAGACAGAGACCCATTCCAGAGTCTCCTCTGGTTCTTTAACGTGCACGGTGTAAAGTACCGACACGAGACCTCGGTTTAATGTCCCATCTGAAAGACTGTTAATGTTATTAGGGTCAGATGGAGGATCGAACCTGCGATCCATGGATTACCAGTCCAGCGTGTTACCATTGGAAAACAGATCCGTCTTTGAGTTGTTGTATGGGCTAGAATGTGGGCATAGTTAATGCCTGATAGAGTTGGCATTCTCTCAGACAATAAAAGCCAGGTCTGTGATAGAACACTGTTCACCTGTCTTAAATTCTTAGTCAAATGCAAATCTCAGATTCAACACTCGTACCCATTGAGCTCAAAATAACGATAAACAAGAATGTGAAGCCTTCCTGGTGAAATGGATACGGTGCTCGAGAGGTTGTGAGTTATAGCACCACCAGAACCACGGAGGTGATGTCCGTAAATAAGACTCAACCCACGGGCACAAGACACAAATTATTTTTGTTTGCCCTATGGTCATATTGGAAGTAATGTCTACTGAAGGCAACCAACGGACATGAAACATGCATGCAGAAACATCGACGAGAAACTAGGTAAATTCGACCAGATCACTGATATGTACTTGTGGTCCCGACTGGAAGACCTTTTGCTATCTGTTGTCGTTTTCGCTGGGCGTTCGGTTTTTTACAACATCAGCTGTGAATGAATGTTATTGCCTCATTGGTCAAAAATGAAACATGTAAATCCATATGAAAACGGCAGCCAATTAAATACCACTGTCTATTCACCGCGGATATTAATGGAATAATTGTATTTTCCTGTAATTTTCAACTTGTTTTCTGTATTGCTCTGGGGGATCTGCATGCTGAGGTTGGATACAACATGATTCGCTAGTGAATGATTGCCTTTAACGAAGTAGGTGGAAGTTCTAGCTGTTATGAGCATTACACGGTGAAAAACGACTAGAAAACAAAACGCCAACATTTTACCTAACGCCCAACGAAAACGACAACATTGCATTGCCTGCTGTTCACGATGAAACAATGTGCCATTCTGGTGTTATTTAACCGATCTCCATCAAATAAACAGTATTTGTTGATATAATATGGTCGTACGGTCGGGACCACACGGACATATCAGTGAGCTGGTGGAATTTACCTAGTTTCTCGTCGATGTTTCTGCATGCATGTTACATTTCCGTTGATTGCTTTCAGTAAACATTACTTACTATGTGACCATAGGGCAAACAAAAGATTGTGCATGTGAGGGCTCATTTCAATTTATGTTTTTGGAAATTGTTTCGCAATCTGGTTAAAATAAATGTGTATAAACTATAGACTAATATCAGGCGATAGAGGTATTTCTTATTTTGTTTAAATTATGTAGTACATGTTTGCTAATTAAGTAATCATCAATAAGGGGCATGGACACAATTCTGGAGCCATTACGATTGTGCCCTTAGGCAAGGCATTTAAATTCCACGTTGCCTCTTCTCTCTCCTTCATGGCGATGGATTCCATCAGGAATGAGGTCTCGAGAATGATTAATATAAGTTGAAATAACTTGTTTCGCAATCGAGCTAAAATAAATGTGTATAAACTAAGCTATAAAATTCTCCCTTTAACCAAACCAAGTGCAAACTTTCTTTTTCGTGTGAGTATATGTGCGAAAAGAATCGCTATATAACGGATCCAGTGATAGCGCGTGTGGTAAAGTGGCAGCGATGATGCATAAACACACAACACATACATCAACATTACACAAATAGCACGCATATCACATACATATCACACATAGCACATATATTCAATGAATAGATATCCCCTCTATCGGGATCGACCTAGGAATAGCTTAAGTGGCGCCGATAACAGGTGGTTCCTATCTAAGGTGCCAATTATTTTGCAAGAAAACATTTGTTGCGTTAACATGTAGCATAGCACTTTCAAAACAACAAATAAATCATTCCTTTCCGCTTAATATATTTATATTTCAAGCTACAATGAAATACATTGCGTAATTGTGAGATAATTTCCCGACACAAATTCTTTATACCATATGCATGCCAGTTCACGGGCTATACTTTAGCAGTGAGGGACCTCGCTGGCTTGTCCATTACTTCCATTGGCAGATAAAGTCTGATATATACCAAAAATGTATTCATGACGTATACATAAGTACATATATAATCATACAATTACAGTCGGATCTGTTGACCAATAAAGTTCTCGTATTGCTAATGTATTCTAATTGAATATAGAGAATGAATATCCCAGTTGGTGAGTTGGCGTAATTAAGAAGACAACATGTTTTATATCGGCTGTTTCAGCCTTTGTTCTTGCTGATTAATATTATTTTATCAAAATCATGATAATTCATCAAATATTTGTTACTAATACGTACCCACTGTAGAATATCTGTCGAGATATAGTAATTTAATAATAATAAGATCAAAAAGTGGAAGAAATTGAAAGCATTTGTGCAAATGAAACACCGATAAAAACAGAGGAAATCACTACATAGGATATATCTATTATTAGGGAGTATTCAGGGGCAGTAACTAATAAGAGATATCTCAATACCCGAGGTAAGTTAGATTGTGGATCATCCTCTCAGTACATCAATGCGCATGCGTTAGCTCGCTCGCTTCTCACCAATGCAACCCGGGTTCGATCCTCGGACCGGGAAGTATGCGAGATAATACGGTGGTCACCAGATCGGACAGTGGGTTTAGTTTAAACAATATTTTATTTCTTTAAATATACATATACTCGTATACATAGTATGTACATACATGTAGGATTGAGGAGAAAGCAACTTGCTTATATGGTTACCTCTTTCCTGTGAGACAGTGGGTTTTCTACGGGTACTCCGGTTTCCTACCACACGAATGACCATATATACGCTTTCAGCTGCGACAACAAAAGTGATTAATATAAGTTGTTAGAACTTGCTTCGCAATCGTTGTAAAATAAATAAAGTTTACAATGAACTATCTGGACAAAAATACACATTCAAAGGGCCATAATCCAGTAGTTATTTAATTTGACCTCCACTAGATACCATTTATTCATATGTCAAGATACATTGTAATCCCTTCATTACTTTTGTTTTGATATTATCCGGACACAAATAGATTTTAAAATGTTGTGAAGGGGAGATATAGAGGATATTAACGTGAAATAGTGTGAAGGGGAGATATAGAGGATATTAACGTGACATAGTGTGAAGGGGAGATATAGAGGATATTAACGTGACATAGTGTGAAGGGGAGATATAGAGGATATTAACGTGACATAGTGTGAAGGGGAGATATAGAGGATATTAACGTGCAATAGTGTGAAGGGGAGATATAGAGGATATTAACGTGCAATAGTGTGAAGGGGAGATATAGAGGATATTAACGTGCAATAGTGTGAAGGGGAGATATAGAGGATATTAACGTGGAATAGTGTGAAGGGGAGATATAGAGGATATTAACGTGCAATAGTGTGAAGGGGAGATATAGAGGATATTAACGTGAAATAGTGTGAAGGGGAGATATAGAGGATATTAACGTGCAATAGTGTGAAGGGGAGATATAGAGGATATTAACGTGAAATAGTGTGAAGGGGAGATATAGAGGATATTAACGTGAAATAGTGTGAAGGGGAGATATAGAGGATATTAACGTGAAATAGTGTGAAGGGGAGATATAGAGGATATTAACGTGCAATAGTGTGAAGGGGAGATATAGAGGATATTAACGTGCAATAGTGTGAAGGGGAGATATAGAGGATAGTAACGTGAAATAGTGTGAAGGGGAGATATAGAGGATATTAACGCCACTAGTGGACATTTCGGCGATCAAATCCTCAGAACAAGACTGATTAATCACAGTGAGTTTTCTCACTGGTTGGACCTACCCTGGACAAACAAGAGCTCGGAAAATATATGTAAAAATAGACTGAGTCTGTCACTTTAAGTGACATTAAAACTGTCGAAATAGCCTGAATAAGTGTGCGCCAAACTCTACTGATAAAATCTACGTAAGCTTATTCCGGCTATAGTGTACAATTTTAATTGTATTATATAAGCATATCAGATGTCTTTGTATATTATTAGTTTATTTGTGTATTGGGTGTTCGCTACTATGAAGCTATGCAATTGAGTTGGGTTATGTCCCCATGTGACCGGCCAGTAATTCAATCTTGAATGTGTATTCCGGATTTTGCTGCATATATGAAAGCTGGTTTTGTTAGGTTATCTCCCCTATAAGGAACATGCCATTTGTAATGCTCCAAACCGTTTTCGAATGCCAAATCGTGTTAATCATTTTGTAATTAGTGGTAGAAATAGTAGTAGCTCGACTCAATCGACGACTATTTTTTCTTCTTTCGGGTAGATCCATATAAAAATGATATGTTCAAACAATTAGGATACACTATCAAAAGGTCCACAGTCAAAATCATAGCCTGTAAGTCAAACATAACATTTTAACTGTAAAATAAAATATATCAATCGCAATGTGTATTTATCTTCCCGCCAGCGTGGCATATGTCTGTAGATCTAGTGTTCTTTATAATGTTGGTTTGGTCAAGTTTACCAGTTTGATATTATCGATATACACTTCATGCGAGCTACAACAACGTAATTTGCAGGTTTATGTTTCTAACGTCCAGGCTTTCTTTTTTCGTATCTGGAATAGCTTAGGAAGGATATACACTGTAAATATTCTTTATAAGCAATTCATTTGGTAGAACACTTGTAAAGACTTCTTCTTTTTTATTAATTTCTTTATATTGTTTAGAAGGGTCTTGAAACGAGTGATAATCCATACATGTATAAATATATAACATATAGAAAAGTAGCAAACAACTATTGTAAGGGTAGTCTATAAGTTCAGCATAACGTTTTATAGACTTAATTAAGTTCAGAGGAATATAGAAATTCAAATAATTATTTTGGGCACGATTTTATCACACAGTATTATTTGACTAAATTGTTTATGTTTGGTCGTTTACAATCACATACCGGCACTTTCGTTTCTTAAACTTTGGCACATATTTAAGTATCTAGATAATCTTGTGCGCTGGCTCTATGGTGACTTATTTTTAACTACTGACGTTCTTGGATAATGCGTATTGAATGGTCAACACATTTTTACCGACAGTTTTCCTGATGATGTCAATAGTTACCGCGCATTGCGAGGGTCCGTGAGTAATTACAACTGAAAATAGATGGATCTATATGAACCACGGCTTCTTCTGAGTAATCAAGGGAACGTACGTCATGTAGAATTTTATTCGGATATGACATTTTCAGATAGTAAATTAGGATTTAATATTACGTTGTAATATACTTTTTTAACCCAATTGATTCTTTCTTAAATATGTAAATAGCGAATGTAAATGTCTTCCTGCGAACTTTATAGAATTGTACCCATATACCAGCCTTTACAATATTAAAGAAGCGTGTTTCATGAAAACAGTACCATATATAATAATGTGTATAACACATATTGCTCGTAGGGTGGATTTAGTTCGTGTGTGTTGTGCATATTTGTAAGAATCTCATTGTTGTTTCATATTATCTTTACTTTTCTACACTTTATTGGTATGAGCCGACATCACCAACCATCGTTAGGTAACATCTCTCATCTGTGTGGAAGGTTGACTAAATACAATATATATATTAAGTGCATGCATATGGTAGCATTATGGAGAGCGGAGCTTTGGATTTGTTCGGTCTTACCTCAAATAACACAAAATGTCTATAAGCATATGTAGTTTTAATGTCAAGGGTTTAGCCGCAAATCCTAAACGGGATCAAGTGTTCGAATGGCTGAGAAGCAATGGATTTTGTATATGTCTGCTACAGGAAACACACTGTAAACAAAATCTGGACACTAATAGATGGAAAACACAGTGGAACGGAGATATATTTTTAAGTGGTAATAGCTCGAATAGCTTAGGCATTGGAATACTTATAAATAGTAAATTAGCATATACACTGTTGGATTATAAAGAAATAGTAACAGATCGTTTCCAAATACTTAAAATAGAAGTCGAAAGCAAAATCATTGTATTAATGAATATATACGCACCAAATAATGATGATGTTAATTTTTTTAAGTTAATTGAAACAGCCATATCTGATAACAATGACCATACTCTTATACTAGGTGGTGATTTCAATAGAGTTATTGACCATAGCACGGACTAACTAAATGGCAGAACTGATACAGGGGAAAAAACTTCTCAAATGCTTAATAACTTGATAGAGTTAGACGAAATTATTGATATATGGCGCTTAAAACAACCGGATAAGAAAATGTACACCTGGCACTCCAATACAAAACCACCGATATTTTGTAGACTAGACTACTTCTTTATATCTCCCAATCTCTTGAACTTTACAACAGACTGTATTATCCGACCAGGCCTTAAATCTGATCACTCGATTGTTGTGTTAAAATTAGAAATAAATAAAACTCATAGAGGTCCTGGATTTTTTAAAATTAATAAATCTTACCTTCTGAATGTGGACTATCAAATGATAATCAGACGCAAAATAACCGAACTAGCAACAGTAAATCACGAAGCTATTCCTAAGACATTGTGGGAAGTAATTAAAGGCGGTATAAGAGATGAAACAATCAAATATTCAATCCGCAAAAAGAAAGAAAACCAAAAATATGAAACAGAACTACTTAATAATATTGAAAATATAGAAAATGAAATAAACGCAAAGCCAAACGAGGAACATTTAATTAAAAGACGAAAAGATGAAAAGGATAAACTAGAAAATTACACTGAAGAAAAAATTAAAGGTATATTACTGAGATCAAAAGCTGAATGGGTAGAAGGAGCGGTAAAAAAATATTCCAAATTCTTTGCTAACCAAGAAATTAAACGAGCAGAACAAAAACCAATACAACAGCTTAATACACACCAACATAACATCGAGAAAAACCCTAAGACAATACTCAAATATATACATGATGTTTACGAAGAATTGTACAAGCAAGACGCGATGATTGACAACTGCAACAGCAACAACAACACATTCTTTAACAACCCACATACAACATTGTCAGAAGAACAGCAACACTCGCAAAGAACGTTAACAGAATATGAATGCGCCACTGCACATAATGATATGAAAAACAACAAAAGCCCAGGCTCAGACGGCTTATCAAATGAATTCTATAAAGTGTTCTGGTCAGAGGTAAAAACGTTCCTAGTTAACTCTTTAAATAATTCTTTAGAAAATAACGATTTGTCGGAACTCCAAAAACAGGGTATTATTACACTCATACCAAAAAAAGGATAAGGACATGTTATCAATTAACAACTGGCGACCTATATCCCTTTTAAATGTAGATTATAAAATAGCAACTAAGACCATTGCGAACAGAATTAAACCAGTTTTAGATACAATTATAAGTACTGACCAAACCGGATTCATAAAAGGGCGATACATCGGTGAAAATGTCAGAACCATTGAAGAGGTAATTAATAATGTTAATAAAAACAATGAACCAGGCTTAATATTCTTTTCAGATTTTAATAAAGCTTTCGACAGCATTGATCATAGTTTTATGTACAAGTGTCTTGAACATTTCGGTTTTAACAATGACACAATTGACTGGGTTAAATTATTTTACAGAGACTCTCAATCCTGCATAAGTAATAATGGACATATATCTGAATATTTCAAAATTAAAAGAAGAGTACTTCAAGGATGTCCACTTTCACCTTACCTTTTCATTATTTGTATTGAATTGCTATCCATAGAAGTCAATACTAACAATAACATATCTGGAATTAAAGCACACGGAATAGACACAAAACAAACCGTTTTTGCAGACGACGCCAGTTTCCTTTTAGATGGCAGTGAGAAATCATTTATAACATTAATTAATGCACTTGATGACTTTGGAAATGTATCCGGTTTAACCTTAAACAAATCCAAATGCACCGTTCTCCGAATAGGATCATTGACTAATAATGAAACTATATTCTGCAAATGAAAGAAATTTATTTGGACGTCAAAGTATGCAACTACTTTAGGAATAACATTCAGTAATAATGTAAACGATATGCAACATCTTAATATAACAAATAAGATATTATCGTTCGAAAATTGCTTGAACAAATGGAAAAGGTGGAATTTGTCTTTAATCGGAAAAATAAATGTTTTAAAAACATTCGCATTCCCAAAACTCATCTATCCATTAACAGTTTTGAACAATCCAAATCACCAAACAATTAACGAACTTAAACAAGTGATGTATACATTCTTATGGAATGATAAACCAGATAAGATATCTAGAAAGCAAATTATTCAAGATTATAGTAATGGTGGATTTAAAATGTTGGATATAGAGAACTTTATTGCATCACTCAAAGCTAGTTGGATAAAACGAATAATATTCCAAAAAGAATCAAAGTTAGTACAAATGTATGAACATATGATAGATAAACATGGAAATAATTTTCTGTTTAAATGTAATGTTAGTTGCAATGACATTGAAAATCTCGAAATAAAATCTAAGTTTTTAAAACAAATATTAACAGCATGGTCCAGAGTAAACTACAATGAAAATGTCGAATCTATATCCAAACAAATCCTGTGGAATAATTCGAACATAAAGAAACATGACTGTAATACATTATTTTATTGAGATTGGTTTATTAAGGGAATTCAATATATAGAACATACATACGATTTCAGAAACAAACAATTCTATTCTTTTATGCAAATAAGACAACTGTACAATATTAAACCCTGGGGAGTTTTTGAACTACTACACTCTGTTGAACAGTATACCACATAAGTGGAGAACACAGTTACAATTAGAACCAATAGCATATAAAATCCCTGAATATTTAATCACAAAAATCAATGCAAAAACAAAATTATGCACACTTGTATATTCGATATTAACGATAAATTCTAAACCG
This sequence comes from Archivesica marissinica, assembly GCA_014843695.1. NCBI lineage: Eukaryota > Metazoa > Mollusca > Bivalvia > Venerida > Vesicomyidae > Archivesica > Archivesica marissinica. The sequence goes on from CM026393.1 coordinate 65,156,120, forward strand.
GAGAATATTAGGAAAATTGAAAAATGGGAAAATACTTTATCATTAAATGGAACAAAATATTCACACAACCTATTAGAATAACAATAGAAACTAAATTGAGAGCATTTCAATATAAATACTTAATGCACATAATTCCGAATAATGTTTTCCTATTTAAGTGCAATATAGTTGCGTCACAACCGTGCGACTTTTGCATGATGTATAATGATTCTAACCGTCATGTTTTGGGAATGCCACTACATACAGGATTTCTGGATTAAAATAAAAGATTTTTTAAGAACAATGTTGCAAACAGATAATTTGGCTCAATTTAATTATGAAGCTATTTGTGTAATTTCAGACACACTAGCATTATATATGAAATGAATATAAATTATATCATACTACTCGCTAAATATTTCATCTTTAGATGCAAATGTGAGAAGACTATACCTACTGACGTCCAATTTGTCGCTTATTTTAAAAGGAAAATAAAAATTGAAGAAACAATCTCAATTCTCAAAAACAAACAAAATACTTTCAATGATAAATGGAGACAGTTTTTGAATCTTCTCATTTAACCTTTCCATAAATGTATAATATATATAGACAACCATCCACACTTATGTTTCACTGATACTTCCTACTTTATTTTGCTAACCTTATTAGGAAATACAGGAATACGAAACGCAACCGGGGGCAGAGAAAATACCATCTTTCACTGTATCAAAGTGGTGTAAGATGGAGTTTTCTTTCACTGAGAAATTCAAATAAAAGAAAATTCATCTAATGCTTGAGATGTGAGTATGGTTCTTGAGCATTGCACTTTCTCTCACTGATCTCTATTTAGGAGGAAGTCGTGATAGCGCAGTGGATGCGCGTGTGCTTCAGATCCGGAGTTCGAACCCCGCTGGAGCCGTTACGGTGTGCCCTTATGCAGGGCATTTAAATTCCACGTTGCCTCCTCTCTCTCACTCGTGGCGATGGATTCCATCAGGAATGAGGTCTCGAGGGCGATTAATATAAGTTGTAAAAACTTGTTTCGCAATCGAGCTAAAATAAATTTGTATAACAAAATAAACTAGTTTATAATACGTTATGATCAGAATATCCGGAAAGTTCTGACAATAAACTAGCGAACTCATTATATCGATACATTATTCCAAACACACCCGTTCTTATTGCACCATTTAATCTTTAAAGAGTCACGTACACGTGTCATACTCCTTGATGAATGCACGTCATGTAATCGCTGCCGCATAATGGACCAATAATTATAAAATGCGATTGAATTGATTCCGTATTTGTTCCATATTGAAATCTTACGTGGAATTTTTATAATACGATCAATTCTTTGACAGATTACCAATGGAAATAAATGTCTCCAGTGGTGATTTTCCCTCAATATGCATGTTATTACACTAGCAATCAGATCAAAAACCAGGAGGAATATTAGGAATAGATTATGTGAAAGTTCTGTTAGGTATGCATCATATGTATGCAGATCGTATCGCAGATCAAGCACAGGGATTATCACACGAGTACATTTGTGTGTACTTGCATTTAAAGTGCTATCTTTATCGACGGAAACATTGAAAACATACGTTAACCTTTCGCACGACGTAGGCGAAATGAGCAGATAACAAATGTGTACTATTTGTTTTAATTTTCCTAGAAAGTAGGGCTTTGCATTTAATTCAAATTGTCCAATCGCCCACAGCGTGCGCTAAAGTTTAACATCGTTACTATCGTAATAGTGCAGTGGTAGCGCGTTCGCTTCAGGTGCTAACGGCTCGTAATTTGAGCCTCCACTGGAGCCGTTACTATTGTGCCCTTAGGCAGGACATTTAAATTCCACATTGCCTCTTCTCTCTCCGTTGTGGTGGTGGATTACATCAGGAATGAGGTCTCGAGAACGATTCATATAAGTTGTAAGAACTTGTTTCGCAATCGAGGTAAAATAAATTTGTAATGCACAATTCTGTATATCACAGTAATGTGCATGTCTGTATGTCACAGTAATGTGCAAGTCTGTATGTCACAGTAATGTGCATGTCTGTATGTCACAGCAATGTGCACGTATGTATGTCACAGTAATGCACAAGTCTGTATGTCTCAGTAATGTCAAGTATGTATGTCTCAGTAATGTGCAAGTATGTATGTCTCAGTAATGTGCATGTCTGTATGTCTCAGCAATGGGCAAGTCTGTATGTCTCAGCAATGGGCAAGTCTGTATGTCTCAGTAATGCGCAAGTCTGTATGTCACAGTAATGTGCAAGTCTGTATGTCACAGTAATGTGCAAGTCTGTATGTCTCAGTAATGCACACGTCTGTATGTCACAGTAATGCACAAGTCTGTATGTCTCAGTAATGTGCATATCGGTATGTCACAGTAATGTGCAAGTCTGTATGTCACAGTAATGTGCATGTCTGTATGTTTCAGTAATGTGCAAGTATGTATGTCTCAGCAATTGGCAAGTCTGCATGTCACAGTAATGTGCATGTCTGTATGTCACAGTAATGCACAAGTCTGTATGTCACAGTAATGTGCAAGTCTGTATGTCACAGTAATGCACAAGTCTGTATGTCACAGTAATGTGCAAGTATGTATGTCACAGTAATGTATGTATATCTCAGTAATGTGCATGTCTGTATGTCTCAGTAATGTGCAAGTCTGTATGTCTCAGTAATGTACAAGTCTGTATGTCTCAGTAATGTGAAAGTCTGTATGTCTCAGCAATGGGCAAGTATGTATGTCTCAGTAATGAGCAAGGTTTGGTCGGTCGTCCATTGAAATTTACTACATTTGATATTACGTACTCGTAGAATAACAATTGTATATTGTCCGGGTATAACACATTTAACCCGGAGATTTAAAAACCTACTGTATATTGCTTTCTACTATGACCCAGCGGATTCGTGATCGAATGTATTTTGTGACACAGCACATCAAACCGCGACTAGTTAGTTACAAAACTTCACGAAAAGAAATGTGCCAAACGTTTTGTGAAGATATGGCATAACACGTCTAATTAAATGCTATGTTATATTTCGGGTTTTAAGCCTGCATCAGCACCATTTTGGGCTATATCGCCGACGGGCAGTTTACCTAACAACACCTTTCCTGGGCAGGCTCCAGCGGTTAACCAATATGTGGGTGAACCAACCTCCGTAGTAATTAATTAAATGTAATTAATTTATTAATTCATTCATTTAACTGGCTTAACATTGCTATTATTTCGTTGACATACGTCGTCCATCCTCGCATTGGAATATTATTAGTACCGCCTAATGACGATATTTATAACGGATGCACTGGTAGAGGAAGGTGAATTGCTGTGAAGGTGAACTGAATGGAATCAGTAGTATTCGTAACTCTATACGTTCAAAACAATGACGAACAGCCGTGGAGAAAAAAAAGACATGTATTCGTATGCACTGTATTCAGAATGTTTGGGCTAGAGCTAAAATATCAACCACCGTTGTGGTATAGTTTGGGCTGTACACGTGACACATGCCAATACAATGAACGTTTCTTTTCACACTTCAATCAAGGATAAGGAACGTTCTAATTTGCACGGATACCGAAGTAAGCATTATTGTTTGATGAACTACTTTTCTGACTTTTACAATTATATTTCTCCGTTTCCATCTCTCGATATATAATCAACGTATCTGTATATTAATGGGCGATAGCAGCGAGTTGTCGTTACTTCCTAGGTGGCGCAATATGTCCCGGTCCATCATTCGGATTACCTCTAGATTTATCTCGCATAAAACAAAGGAAATTTACTTCCGTGTTCTAAAAATTCAGTTATTAATTATTAATAAACAAACGTGTTGTTCCGTACCGGGTTGTCATGAAAGAGGAGGACATGCGTATCCGAGTGATCCTATAAGAAGGGCGAAATGGGTACAGGCCGTTCGACGACTTGATGATGAAAATACAATGAAACTGTGGACACCAACAAAGTCTTCCGTCGTATGTAAGAAACACTTCACACCAGATGACTACATAAAGGAGACTATTTTCGGTATGATAATATTATAAAAACTGTATAATTGCTCACCTGTAACATGTTTCATTGCTGTTATTTGATTTATTTCAAAACGAAAGTACCCACAGTGACACTGACAATTTATTTATAAGAGTGGGAGGGGTAATGCTTGTGTCAATAGTTCTTCTTATTTATTTCATCATACATAATGGGTTATTTGTTAGGTATGTAACATGATTGACTGTCTTTCAATCTATCATTCAGTATCAGGGCCTGACATTCTGGTCCGAGAGGCTTTTAGTCAAATTAATTCAACATTCAGATTGTTTATATTTGTGACTGGCATTTTAAACGTCAAAACTTGGGAGGACTTACATAATGGACTCCGTGAGTACACAGCGAGCCTCATTGCCGGTCTTTATTTTCAGGACTGAAACCTGGATATGAACGGCTTCTCGCAACAGCTATGCCTAGTAGTTTTCCTTGGACATCAGAGGAAGGGGAGACAGCAAAAAATAGGAATGAAAGAGCTTTGAGTTTGAGGCGGGATTTTACAAAAAGTTTATGTGATATGTCTTGTAAAATGGAATTGGAAAAAAGTTTTACTGAACATGTTGATTGCACAGAAGAAGTAATAGATTCTGAGACATTGATAGCAACTCCTCTGTTTGAAGATGAATTCACTGTAACAAACTGTATGACCCAGACTGATGAGACGCCAATGTTTTCAATTGAGCGATTTTCTTCGAACAATGAGCTGATACATTTTTATACTGGTCTGGAGTCACATGCTCAATTTATGTATGTGTTGAATACTTTGGGACCTGCAACATACTGTTTGAAATACATATATTTTCAAATAACAGGTATATCTGTTGAAAACCAACTGTTTATGACTTTGATTAAGTTAAGGCGATATTCAACCAACTTTGAACTGTCAACGTTTTTCTCCGTTTCTGAATCAAGTGTGAAAAATATTGTTTATACATGGATTATATTTATGTCCAAACAGTGGAGGGAAGCCAATATATGGCCAAGTCAGAATCTAGTGAGATATTTTATGCCGTCTGATTTTAAATTAAAATTCCCAAATACAAGAATCATTATTGATGGAACTGAATGCCCTATTAAAAAACCTCACGCACCTAGAGCTCAACAGTCAACATATTCAACATACAAGAACAGGAACACTATCAAAATTCTTGTTGGTTCAACTCCTGGTGGATTAGTTAACTATATATCTGAAGCTTATGGTGGGTCTACAAGTGACAGACAAATTGTTGAAAGGTGTAACATTGTTAAAGCATGTGACCCTGGTGATAGTGTTATGGCCGATAAAGGTTTTAATGTGCAAGATTTGTTTGCAACAGCTAATGTACGCGTAAATGTACCAACATTCTTCAGAAAGAAAAATAGAATGTCTGGTAAAGTAGTTATTAAGGACCGGAAAATATCCAGTAAAAGAGTACATATTGAGAGAATTATTGGACTAGGGAAAACCTACAAGATCTTGACGTGTCCATTAACGGGTACAGAAACAAAGTTGTCATCTCATATAACTTATGTCTGTTTTATGTTGTGTAACTTCAAAACATGTATTGTTCCAAAACATGCTTAGACTAGTACATTGAGTCCAACAGAGTTTCTGTTGATAATTGTTGATGTTTTAAAGAGAACACAACACTTTGATGTAATAAATGTGTATACATCTATCTATACAAATTTATTTTAGCTCGATTGCGAAACAAGTTCTTACTACTTATATTAATCACTCTCGAGAAATGTGTATACATATTGAATACTTTCTGCATTTTATTAGCTGACCTGAGCACGAAATGATCATGTGAGCTTTTCTGATAGTTGAATGTCCGGTGTCTGTCAACAATTTGCTATAACTCTAGAAGGCACAGTTTTGATCTAATCTGCATGAAAATTCATGAAACTTGGTCATGTGAGTTAAACAAGAGATTAAAAACAAGTTAAAAAATTTAAACTTTATTTTGTGTTTATTCCTGTAGTTAAACTTGGGAAATAACTATGAACTCAGTCTATGTATGGCTTGTAGAAATGTTTTTCCAGCAAGACCCCTTTGAAATTGCTTTCAAAGAAAGTTTTTAACTGGTCAACCATTCCTGATATGAAAGTGTCATTTTTTCAATATCAAAATATTTGATGTCCCTAACCTTTAGGTTATCTGCTGAACAGATTATCAGTGAACATTTTTCAGCTCCAGTGCACAATAACTGGCCTTGGATTTGATAATAGTAATTATGATTCGTATTAAGATAATATTGCCCACAGTCGTTACAATTTAAATAAGGCACTGTGACAGGAGATATATCTTTGTCTCTTGCAGAATAAGGACATTTTACTTCAATAACATGCTTTGCATTAATAAATCCATCCGGTGAAGATGCCAAAAATGGAAATTGTTTCGAGACCACTAAACCACAGGAATGCACAGTGTTGCCGGTGTCTTCCATAAATCTTGTTATAGCGATTGCTTCATGTTTGCATCCATGTTCCAAGGGGGGCGCTTTTATTTCTATTGTATCAACTAAAGATCTGGCTAGTTTATCTTTATCGGTCCGGTCAGTGGACTTGCATATTTGACCAAACATTGAGGATGGTAGACGCTTTGTACGTTCCTCCTTCCATAGTTTATTTGCATTCTGACCCATTGTTTTTTTTTCGATGTCGATAACCGTTTCATCACTGATTTTGGTAACGCTAATCTTTTCGAGGAAATTTTCTTCTGGCTAAAGTTTTAAATAGTCATGATCTAATGCAACAGCTTTAGTGTTTGCCGGCTCAAAAGTTTGAAATATTGGCATTTTGGAAATGCCAGGAAAATTCAAGCATGTATTTCTGAAATAGTCTTGATAGTTAACAGAATTTCTAAACTGCTCTGGTCTTGGGTCAAAGTCAATGCTTGTTAATTCAGCTGCACCTGGCATATCAAGTTTATTAGCCTTTAATGGACTTCCTAAATATTTTTTACATTTATGGAAACTTTGCAATATTTGTGTGCATGTTTCTTCCGTTTTTACTGTCTTTTTCTGGGAGAACATTACTGCACCATAAAGTACTGTGCATATATGTTTGCAGTGGGCTTGAGGCCCCATACCAGCAGCACATTCACACTGTGCCTCAATAACTGACCCCCCAGAGTTAAGTTCAACATCTACAGTGTAGCACACACCTTTCTTCATCTCTGCATGACAACTTGATTTAATATATACAACATCCTCTCCGCGTGACATACGGAAATACTTCAAAAATTGCTCATTGTATAGTCGTTGAATACGAGTACCCAGGGTCTTCTCATACTGTGCCAGATACTTATGCACACTGTCTAGTTCTGTTTTCGGAAATTTTGAATCCGAGTTGACATCCGCATATTTTGTGGGATCTGGTAATGTGTATTCAGGCTCTAAATTCTCTATATTTCCAAAGTTTTGATTTCTCTCGTAAGACACTAATCTGAATATAGAATAGGGAAATGTTTCAAGATGTATAACATGGCAGAACGATAAATTCGTAATGAAAACGTTAAAAGCAAACCCCACCCACTCACAGGTGTATGAGCAATAACGTAAACAATTAAAATAAACATCTCTGGAAATAAAGAAAATATCAAGGAATAAAGGAAACTATTTTAGATTTATATTTTATTTTTAAATAAATCTACAATTTAGTCTTCAAACATATGGTAAATAGCAAATTACAAGCGAAATAAATGTTGACCTTTGCCGCGACGGCATTCTATTTTCGTTTTCAAAATATTTTTTATCTCTAAAATAACGGTAAATTTACGCACCTTTCAACCAATTCATTCTTGCGTCCAGAAAGTCTAGCACCCATTTTCTTCAATTCTGCTTTCAGTTGCGGAATTGTAAGTGATCCGAACTTAGATTCCATTGTTAAAGTATGGACATTTGTTTTGACTTCTCTCAGAATTATGCTAATCGATACGGGATACTGATGGACCGGGATCAGTGGCGCCACATATCGGGTGGCAGGGGAAGATAACCAGATATTCTCCCCCATTACGCACGTTGTAATGTAACACATATGTGTGGCGCCTTTTCAGTGACAACAGATATAGTCGCAGTCAAATATACTTCCAAAGTAAATAGATTGAATATAATGTATATTTCCTGGTTAGCTGTCCGAATATCCGAAATATACGCAAGTTTCCGTTTTCTGGGTGAATACTTCATTATCTCCCTTGGTGCGCATAAAGGATGCTCATAGACATCTTATATCTTTTCTTGCGAAAATCAGAGCATTTATAGTCATTTGTACACACAGGCTACCGAACTCACTTTGCTATTAATCAACGCGTAAGATGCTCCGCAAAATGGACATCGACTATCCTGATTTATTGTCAAATGACGATGTATGAGAATGTCTGGAACAGATAACTAACATTTTGTTTCTTAGATCAACTAAGTGACGTCACAGGACATCTCTTGCACAGTTAGCGATACAATAGGACACACACACACACACACACATATATATATAGTATATATGGTGCGGGCCGTTGTCTAATGTTGTTAAAACTTGTGGCCCAAACCATTTGCATGTTCATATTATGTATTTTATCTGTTTAATGATTTGCAATAAAATATGATTAAACTTAAATATATATATATATTAACCCGTTTAAACCGACAACACCTTGTCTTGCTTAAGATCAAATACGAAATTGACGAACCCTTTGAAAGCGGAATAAAATCGCAATAAACACATAACAGATTGTCCACGTATAAATAACATTACCACTTCGCCCATTTTTCAGAACAATTATTTTTCACAAGTAAGCTGTGTGTTCGTGCTCCACAAAGTCTCAACAATGGATGTATGAAATACCGGATAACGGTTATCCACGCTTCAGGACCAACATGACATGGACATGAAATGACTCAGAAATGTGTGAACAATACTCAAACACAAGTTCACATAAGTAGTTTAACCCTTTGCTCGCTAGTGGCAGAATAAAAATCGCTTTTGCAAACAGCATAGAGACCGACAAGATGGCACAGAACCCACATAACGTGCAGTCTGATCAGACGCTATGCTGTTTGCTATTCGGATAGTGGAGCTAAACACTTGGCTGAATAACAAACAACATAGATCCTGAATAGACGAGACGTTACGCCGCGGCTGGTCTGCATCTATGTTGTTTGCAAATGTGATTTTATTTACTCAAGCATGCAAAGGGTTAAACATAGTATATTTCAAACAATTTCACAGAATTACATTTAGTGTGTGTACTGTACACAACATGACCAGGAGACAAGCATGAACGGCCATTTGACCGTTTGTGGAGGCCCCAAAGAGGGAACAGCTGTTAAATGTGCCTTGTCAACTACAATGACTAAAACATCCCCTAGTTTTATCAACAATACAATCATTCCACATATGTGTGCATACAGAGCATTTGGGCTAATCACATGATCTTCCAATAACACATAGCGTTATATATATAATTATAATAGATATATAATTTATATATGTTGCTTGCCAGAAGAGATCTTCTATATGGATAATGTGTGTATATATATATTATATGCGCAATAATGACGTTCGCTTCAGGCGCGAAAGGTCAGGAGTTCGAGCCCCGCTGGAGCCGTTACGAGTGTGCTCTTAGACAAGGCATTTAAATTCCACGTTGCCTCTTCTCTCTCCCTCGTGGCGATGGATTCCATCAGGAATGAGGTATCGAGAGTGATTAATATAAGTTGTAAGAACTTGTTTCGCAATCGAGCTAAAATAAATGTGTATAAACTAAGTTCATTGTGTTATGTATTATGTCAATTTTGCAGTCAACGTCTGTACAATATAAAACGTTGTATTTTATAACCATTTACTCTTGCTAGTACAATTAATTAATTAATGTTGATGTTAATTAATTAATTAATTAATTAGTTTAACCATAGTTTATTTCAAACAATGATACAACATATACAAATGTACAATTTACATAAATATGTACATACATGTATGGAAAAGGATTAGAACCGAAAGCTATAGCTTATAGAGGTCTTCTCCTATAATTAGATACATATTGTAATTACGGTATGACAGTGTTTAAATCGTATCTGAACTATTAATTGCAATTTGAAAAAGATAGTATAACACAGACTGCTATGTAGTCCAGTGGTAACACGCTGGACTGGTAATCCAGGGATCGCAGGTTCGATCCCCCGTCTTCAGAGGGGACGTTAAACCGAAGTCTCGTGTCGGTGCTTTACACCGTGCACGTAAAAGAACCAGAGGAGATTCTGGAATGGGTCTCTAATTTAAATGGCTTAATTAAAGCTGAAATATGTATATAACGTAGATTACAAGATATAATATATTATACGGATCTGTAGTCCAGTGGTAACACGCAGGTCCAGGGATCGTAGGTTCGATCCCCCGTCTGACCCTAATAAAATTAACAGTCTTTCAGATGGGACGTTAAACCGAGGTCTCGTGTCGGTGCTTTACACCATGCACGTAAAAAAACCAGAGGAGATTCTGGAATTGGTCTCTGTCTGTATAATGCACTATCCTCCAAAATCTAAAATAACTAATCTCTTCAGGAGGCGTCGCTCATATGGGCAACCGGTAGCGACGATAAATAAACGTAAAAACAGAACATATAAGATATAAAATTATATTAACCATGAACTATGATTATTAAGGTGATAGAAATACACATAGTAATTAAATTAGTAAGTTGAAATTAAGGTTGACTCGGAAGATAGGCAAAAGGATAGAAGATGGAGGAATATGATGTATTCATTCGGATAGTTCAATGGGAGAAGCAAGCTTGCTACATTTAGTGAACAGATGCTCATGAAAATCGTCTGCTTTCCCGGATGTAGTTTTGGACTGCTTCAAATATGTGTGCGTTGAGATCATCGCTAAGGTTCCGGTCTCCGTGTAATACAGTGTATAGTGTTATACTATTTGTGGTGTATCATTCTGCACACTAGTGGACTTTAATAAAGTGTCTTGTCTGTCTGTCTGTCTGTCTGTCTGTCTGTCTGTCTGTCTGTCGGTCGGTCGGTCGGTCGGTCGGTCGGTCGGTCGGTCGGTCGGTCGGTCGGTCGGTCGGGGTCGGTCGGTCGGTCGGTCGGTCGGGTCGGTCGGTCGGTCGGTCGGTCGGTCGGTCGGTCGGTCGGTCGGTCGGTCGGTCGGTCGGTCGGTCGGTCGGTCGGTCGGTCGGTCGGTCGGTCGGTCGGTCGGTCGGTCGGTCGGTCGGTCGGTCGGTCGGTCGGTCGGTCGGTCGGTCGGTCGGTCGGTCGGTCGGTCGGTCGGTCGGTCGGTCGGTCGGTCGGTCGGTCGGTCGGTCGGTCGGTCGGTCGGTCGGTCGGTCGGTCGGTCGGTCGGTCGGTCGGTCGGTCGGTCGGTCGGTCGGTCGGTCGGTCGGTCGGTCGGTCGGTCGGTCGGTCGGTCGGTCGGTCGGTCGGTCGGTCGGTCGGTCGGTCGGTCGGTCGGTCGGTCGGTCGGTCGGTCGGTCGGTCGGTCGGTCGGTCGGTCGGTCGGTCGGTCGGTCGGTCGGTCGGTCGGTCGGTCGGTCGGTCGGTCGGTCGGTCGGTCGGTCGGTCGGTCGGTCGGTCGGTCGGTCGGTCGGTCGGTCGGTCGGTCGGTCGGTCGGTCGGTCGGTCGGTCGGTCGGTCGGTCGGTCGGTCGGTCGGTCGGTCGGTCGGTCGGTCGGTCGGTCGGTCGGTCGGTCGGTCGGTCGGTCGGTCGGTCGGTCGGTCGGTCGGTCGGTCGGTCGGTCGGTCGGTCGGTCGGTCGGTCGGTCGGTCGGTCGGTCGGTCGGTCGGTCGGTCGGTCGGTCGGTCGGTCGGTCGGTCGGTCGGTCGGTCGGTCGGTCGGTCGGTCGGTCGGTCGGTCGGTCGGTCGGTCGGTCGGTCGGTCGGTCGGTCGGTCGGTCGGTCGGTCGGTCGGTCGGTCGGTCGGTCGGTCGGTCGGTCGGTCGGTCGGTCGGTCGGTCGGTCGGTCGGTCGGTCGGTCGGTCGGTCGGTCGGTCGGTCGGTCGGTCGGTCGGTCGGTCGGTCGGTCGGTCGGTCGGTCGGTCGGTCGGTCGGTCGGTCGGTCGGTCGGTCGGTCGGTCGGTCGGTCGGTCGGTCGGTCGGTCGGTCGGTCGGTCGGTCGGTCGGTCGGTCGGTCGGTCGGTCGGTCGGTCGGTCGGTCGGTCGGTCGGTCGGTCGGTCGGTCGGTCGGTCGGTCGGTCGGTCGGTCGGTCGGTCGGTCGGTCGGTCGGTCGGTCGGTCGGTCGGTCGGTCGGTCGGTCGGTCGGTCGGTCGGTCGGTCGGTCGGTCGGTCGGTCGGTCGGTCGGTCGGTCGGTCGGTCGGTCGGTCGGTCGGTCGGTCGGTCGGTCGGTCGGTCGGTCGGTCGGTCGGTCGGTCGGTCGGTCGGTCGGTCAGTCGGTCGGTATACGATCGCCCGCCCTAGGTACGCCCACCCACCCACCCGCCCGCCCGCCCGATCGCCCGCCCGCTCGCATGGCCCGCCCGCCCGCTCATAATCGAGCTAAGAGAAATCTATATAAGTTATAAACATATTGAACATTTGAGTCCTTTTAGAGTGTGTGTCAGAAAGGAATTTACAGGAAATATGATCGCCAAACATTCTCTCAATGACAGCAAATGGTGACGATCATTAATATATATTCACATGGCATCTCCTAGTTATTGACAGGGACTCAATTAAGCTGTCTGTGCTTGGTGTTTCTTCACACAAAACGGTGTACTGTAAATATGATTAACAGCAACATGCGGTTTTAAATTGTTCATTCATGGTAACCAATCAATCGCGGCGTTACTTGTTGGCATGTACCTGGTAACCAATCAATCACGGCGTTACTTGTTGGCGTGCACCTGGTAACCAATCAACAACGGCCGTTACTTGTTGGCGTGCACCTGACTTGAAGTTCGAGTTATTGAAAGACACAACACGTAATATCACACACTGAATGTAATATCAATATTAATTTATGATACCTTTGTGTTTACGACAACAATATCTCAGATATACAAACACACATAATAAAAAATCACTCTGAAATGGTTATGTTACGATTAGGCTGCATTAAATCATGTGACGTCATACGTGCAGTCCATTATTATTGGTTTAAACAGTATTTATTCCAATAAATTTACATGTATAACACAAAACATGTTACAAATTACATACATTGTGAATGGTTTGGATTGGAAAACAAGTTTTCAGAAAACTTATATTAATTCTTCTCCATTATTATTAATATTGGACTGCCTTCAAAAAGCCAGAGTATTTACATTAAATCCTATGCTTAAATATACTAAATAAACAATTTTAATTTAGTAGGATGTTGTTACATATTAGATCCGTTTGAGGCTTATATCCCATATAGAACCGCATTTCTATTTTCTACAAGAAAGAGTAAAAGAGTAAATTATTAACAGAAAAAAACGTACTCTCAGCTTTCACGTGATCTGAAAATGTTCTAACGTTACTTAACGTTATTTACAAAATGTTGTTATTTAAACATGCCAGCTCTATTGATGTATAATGTATAACGTATAACCACACAACAACTTAAGTATCCAATCGATCGGTTGCTTGTTCTTTTAATGCCTTATGCTGACAACCATTAGCCATACATCGTGTTCCAGGTAGACAACTCAAATATTGGATATTGACTTAATAAACAAGCTACCTGCTCATATATGTTAAGAATGTCGCTAACGGCTTCCTCTTTGATTATATATGTTAATGGGTTCGTTAATAATGGTGATATAACCGAGGCATTCCACTCTCTGGCAATTGTACAGCGGGCACGCAACATTGTACAGGTTCACAATGCATCACTATACGAGTGCTGGGCAGGGTTATCATAAGTGCTGGGCAGGGTTATCATAAGTGCTGGGCAGGGTTATCATAAGTGCTGGGCAGGGTTATCATAAGTGCTGGGCAGGGTTATCATAAGTGCTGGGCAGGGTTATCATAAGTGCTGGGCAGGGTTATCATAAGTGCTGGGCAGGGTTATCATAAGTGCTGGGCAGGGTTATCATAAGTGCTGGGCAGGGTTATCATAAGTGCTGGGCAGGGTTATCATAAGTGCTGGGCAGGGTTATCATAAGTGCTGGGCAGGGTTATCATAAGTGCTGGGCAGGGTTATCATAAGTGCTGGGCAGGGTTATCATAAGTGCTGGGCAGGGTTATCATAAGTGCTGGGCAGGGTTATCATAAGTGCTGGGCAGGGTTATCATAAGTGCTGGGCAGGGTTATCATAAGTGCTGGGCAGGGTTATCATAAGTGCTGGGCAGGGTTATCATAAGTGCTGGGCAGGGTTATCATAAGTGCTGGGCAGGGTTATCATAAGTGCTGGGCAGGGTTATCATAAGTGCTGGGCAGGGTTATCATAAGTGCTGGGCAGGGTTATCATAAGTGCTGGGCAGGGTTATCATAAGTGCTGGGCAGGGTTATCATAAGTGCTGGGCAGGGTTATCATAAGTGCTGGGCAGGGTTATCATAAGTGCTGGGCAGGGTTATCATAAGTGCTGGGCAGGGTTATCATAAGTGCTGGGCAGGGTTATCATAATCATAAGTGCTGGGCAGGGTTATCATAAGTGCTGGGCAGGGTTATCATAAGTGCTGGGCAGGGTTATCATAAGTGCTGGGCAGGGTTATCATAAGTGCTGGGCAGGGTTATCATAAGTGCTGGGCAGGGTTATCATAAGTGCTGGGCAGGGTTATCATAAGTGCTGGGCAGGGTTATCATAAGTGCTGGGCAGGGTTATCATAAGTGCTGGGCAGGGTTATCATAAGTGCTGGGCAGGGTTATCATAAGTGCTGGGCAGGGTTATCATAAGTGCTGGGCAGGGTTATCATAAGTGCTGGGCAGGGTTATCATAACTAAGTTATAAATAAATGTGTATAATAAAAAAAAATAAAAAAAATAAAAATAAAAAAAGTTATTGCATAGATCACCTGCTACCGCATTTTGTTATGGCGGTCAATTTTAATAATAAATTATATCAATCCACACAACTGCCTGCCGCTATATCTTAACCTTGGCAGTTATGTGAAACATATCTAGTTAATCAGTTTAAATACTAACTTACAATGTATGTCGTTACGGTTCTTGGCTTAACACCACTGGCCCCTCATACCTGTAGATTAGATCCCACTGGTGGTGTCGAATATGTTTAAGAGATGAAGCTATCCAGCTTGCTTGCGGAAGGAGAATGGCACTACCCGTCAGTGCTTGAAATACTGCTCGGAGGGGCACTCGAGATCAACCAATAATACCACTGGAGCCGTTACGATTGTGCCCATAGGCAAGGCATTTAAATTCCCCGTTGCCTCTTCTATCTCCCTCGTGGCGATGGATTCCATCAGGAATGAGGTCTCGAGAGTGATTTATATAAGTTGAAATAACTTGTTTCGCAATCGAGCTAAAATAAATTTGTATAAACTAACCAATAATAGCTGGAGATTCGTCATAAGACATAAGGCAATTTTAAACCCCTAAATCAACCAAACAGACAAGACATACACGCAAACACATATATCCATCATCTGCTGTTCATATACTGGACATGCCTATTTTCCTAACGTGACTGCCAAATTGCACAGAGATAAGCCAGGAAAACTTGCATCATAAAGTGGTATGACAGCGTCGTCCAGAAACCATAGAGGCATAATGACAGTCTAGACACAATGCGACCCATGCAGCAGACACGTTGTGTGGCAATGACAAATTCACATATATGATCGGGGACACTTGTATTAGGTATATACACATACATTTCTGTTATCAGATTCCTTTCAGCTATGTGTTTATTTATATAAGAGACAGAAGACATTCTAGCTAAAGAAGACAGACGTAATCTCAGTGTGACGTTTGTGACGTTCAGTGTTATGTGTCCATTGCACTATGTGATCGTATGAAAACAAACAGCATTATATACGAGAACTTCATCGAAAAACAAAAAATGAAATGTATACTGAGACCATATTGTGTGTTTTACGTTTATTTATCGTCGCTACCGGTTGCCCATATGAGCGACGCCTCCTGAAGAGATTAGTTATTTTAGATTTTGGAAGATAGTGCATGATACAGACAGAGACCCATTCCAGAATCTCCTCTGGTTCTTTTACGTGCACGGTGTAAAGCACCATAAAAAACTGTGCACTTTTATATTGAGCATTACTTTTTCGTTACAAATTTTATAATTATGGATTTTGCTATCATGAGCGAAGAAAATAATCCTTCACACATTGCACTAATTTACCCAATATTTCGCACATTTTGATACCGTATCTACCTTTAAAACACTGTCGTTACGTCATACCATTGTACTTGCAGTCCATTATTATTAATGTTGGACTGCTGTCAAAAGGCCAGAGCATTATATTAAATCCTACTCGTAAATGTACGAAATTAACAATTTTAATTAGTAGGATCTTGTTATATAAGTGTGTGTTTTAAGTAAGAAACCTCAAACGGATCCAACATGTAAAATATTGGTACTGTCGTCGGCGCTTAGTACGCATCTCACACAGTCCAATGTTTTACATATTGGATCGTTGTCGGCTTATATCCTATACATTTCTAAAAGGATATAAATTATACCTATAATGCATGTGTACAGTTTCCTTTAGGTGTCGATATATATCCTATTCTTTGAGCTCAAGCTAGATCATAATGTAGTCCGTCCACGAGAAGATGAACACAGTGCACTACATAGTACATACATTGGAAGTCGTGAGATCATAATGTAGCCCGTCCACGAGAAGATAAACACAGTGCACTACATAGTACATACATTGGAAGTCGTGAGATCATAATGTAGCCCGTCCACGAGAAGATGAACACAGTGCACTACATAGTACATACATTGGAAGTCGTGAGATCATAATGTAGCCCGTCCACGAGAAGATGAACACAGTGCACTACATAGTACATACATTGGAAGTCGTGAGATCATAATGTAGCCCGTCCACGAGAAGATGAACACGGTGCACTACATAGTACATACATTGGAAGTCGTGAGATCATAATGTAGCCCGTCCACGAGAAGATGAACACAGTGCACTACATAGTACATACATTGGAAGTCGTGAGATCATAATGTATCCCGTCCACGAGAAGATGAACACAGTGCACTACATAGTACATACATTGGAAGTCGTGAGATCATAATGTAGCCCGTCCACGAGAAGATGAACACAGTGCACTACATAGTACATACATTGGAAGTCGTGAGATCATAATGTAGCCCGTCCACGAGAAGATGAACACAGTGCACTACATAGTACATACATTGGAAGTCGTGAGATCATAATGTAGCCCGTCCACGAGAAGATGAACACAGTGCACTACATGGTACATACATTGGAAGTCGTGAGATCATAATGTAGCCCGTCCACGAGAAGATGAAAACAGTGCACTACATAGTACATACATTGGAAGTCGTGAGATCATAATGTAGCCCGTCCACGAGAAGATGAACACAGTGCATTACATAGTACATACATTGGAAGTCGTGAGATCATAATGTTACCCGTCCACGAGAAGATGAACACGGTGCACTACATAGTACATACATTGGAAGTCGTGAGAACATAATGTAGCCCGTCCACGAGAAGATGAACACAGTGCACTACATAGTACATACATTGGAAGTCGTGAGATCATAATGTAGCCCGTCCACGAGAAGATGAACACAGTGCACTACATAGTACATACATTGGAAGTCGTGATAGCGCAGTGGATGCACGTTCGCTTCATGTGCGAACTGTCCGGAGTTCCAGCCACGCTGTAGCCGTTACGAGTGTGCCCTTAGGCAAGGCATTTACATTCCACAATGCCTATTCTCTCCTCGTGGCGATGGATTCCACCAAGAATGAGGTCTCGAGCGTGATTAATATAAGTTGGAAGAACTTGTTTCGCAATCGAGCTAAAATAAATTAGTATAAACTATAGTAGGATTCGAATTTACAACGGTGATGGGCAAGTGACTTGAAGTCAACGATCTTAGCCATTCGACCACGGCGGAGCCCCTTATTGTTGTCTAGTACTATTGCATTGATCTGATATGCATGTGGGGTACAAGGAACAGGTTCCAATATTTATGCAAATTAAATACTTAGCACATGTTCATAATCTTAAATTGTGTATATTTGGATGTACCATTGAGCTTGTCACATTGTTGATATTGCGTCATTACTGGTTCACAAATTATGTGTATTAATTCGAGCTTGTCACAAACGTTAATGTTGCGTCATTACTGGTTCATACGCTATGTGTATTCATTCTTTCTAACTATTGTGTCGTTGTCTATCTGCAATTGACCTTTCTGCAAACGCTACTTAGGCACGCCCCCCATAGTTACAGGTGCTCGCTGTAACCACGCGAGACAAGCTATCTAACAAAATGGCGTCTAACGCAGACCTGCATCGAGTTAATCTAGATAAAATTCCGTCGAATTTCTCGGTTTTATTTCACCCAGATAAGAATATCTCGTTGAAAGCAAGAAGGCAAGGGTTTTAGGTGAATTCAGGTGATTTCGTATAATCCCTTGTTCGTCTAATGGTAGTTTCGTATACTAGCAGGGCTCGACAAATCCACTCGTCCGCTCGTATTTACGAGTGACTTTTCGATCTGGACGAGTAGAAATTCCAAGTCGCTTGCCCAGTCGGACGAGTGAAAAATTCGCTAAATATCCAATATAAATCGAAGGAACAAAATAAAATAATATCCGTTTTCCTTTCTTCGGAATGATTACCAGGCGTGATAATGGGAAATCACCGATGTGTTTATGCTGCCACATAATTGCATTTATTAATAAATTAAAGTGCAATTCCGACGATTTTTAATTTTCCTAAAATACATGGGACGAGTGATAGTTCAATCTGGACGAGTGGAACAGTGGCATCACTCGCCCAGTAGGACGAGTAAGAAATTAAAAAATTGTCGAGGCCTGTACTAGTGCATTCGTATAATCACAGGTTCGTATTTTATATATATATAGTACTGCACTATACAGGCCCATTATAAATAATGCTATTATTAGCTATTTAGGTAATTAGACACAATTATGAATGGGACTATGTAGCCGTGTGTTTGCCATACCAGGAGTGATTATCTATCTAGGTTTCAGGCCACTAATCAAGATTAATTAAAGTGAATGGGGGAGAATAAATAAATCATTCCGCATTTTCGATGATTCCAACGGTGGCACTTATCGCAGCTAAGAGCATGCATACGGCTGGAAACGTGACGAGAGCAAAAAACGCATGGAAAAATAGACGCCATGGTTGTAATGAAATTGATGTGAAGAGCATGATATTTATACATGATTCAAGGGCTTGGACATATGGCACGGCTCAGCTCTAAAGCGGATAAAACATGGGCATACAAGCCAGCATCACAAATGTTTGAGCCGACCAATCAAGGTGTGAAAAATAATATATTCTCCAGTAATTGATTAATTTGTCAACAGCCCATCTCATAATAGACGTAGGTGTGAAGGTTATTTCTCTAAAGTACAGATATACGGATGAGGACGTGTTAAGTGTTCGTGGTAAATGCTTGCACAGTCAACGGAAGAGTGAACAACCACATCGTGTCAACTTTGACATCAAAAGAAATGAAATATGCCACCGTCTTGAGAGACTCGACCATATGCCTCCTAGAAGACTCGAACATTAGGCCCAAAAACTGAACACCAGTACGTTCACTGAGCTAATATGGGAATCCCACAGCTCTGCACATGCATGGGTACTATTACTACTATCTGATTCCTAGTCCACCATCCACGACAATATGTATGAACCACATGTATAATCACCACTATACTCACATATCTCTTGTGAACGGTAGATCTATTAATGCAGAATATATTTTTTCGAAATATTTTATTATGCATAAATAAATTAATTTCAACTTACTTTTGTGCAAATATATCTGTTTGCATTAATTTTGGATGTATTCAGCTGGTCGTTTGGTCGTTCACACAACTTAATCCACCTTAGACATGTTTTCAAGATGTGTCTTAGGTTTTGAAAATGGCACGAATTTAACGTCACCTATCAATCGATCTGGATATCTACATCACTGTCACACAGCCCGTAACTACATCGTTTCACCATTGCCAATGACAGACAGCATTAATTAATTTTAAATATTTTTCAAAAAATAATTTCAGATCACGATCACTATGAAACTTGGCTAAACTTGAAACTTGTTATCAGATTTGATTAAAATTTTACTACATAACTCGTTTATCTAACAGAACGATAAAACAATGACTCGGTGTAGTAATCAATTATATAATTATGTGCACACATTTTATAATTGACCAATTAGCACAATCATGCAGTGCTAAATTCCGATGTGAAATACTTTGAACTTGATATCGGGTATTATAACTCGGCTGTCTCTGTGATGTACCGTTAGTGGGTAAGTTGTTGATTACTCCCAATAAACAGTGTGACACGCTTAAATTTGATTGCTGTGTTTGTGAGAAAAGAATGACTATATGGGGTCAGTCGGTGTTTTTATAGATGCATTGTTTTTAAAGCAGCTGTCTGGTATTTTGTGGTTCATATACACACTTTTAGATTTGTCCAAGGATTTTGAAATGGGTTGAATTTAACGTCGATCACCAGGATATCGACTAATTTTGTACTATAACTAACCCACACACCAAAGCTACACATTTTCAACATCATTAAAACAATTTTAAACCCGTATTTTCGATCAAATTCACGCCTTTTCAAATTTGTCTACTCGTTACTAGTGTGTCTACTATGCATTGTTTGTCTAACAAGATGGCGGCGATAAACCGTTGCCGGGGGTGTGCGCGAATGGTGCGATGCGATTGGCTAACGCCAGCTGTCAATCAAAATCGGCAGAAAGGTCAATTGCAAGTACTTCTTAATTGATTCAGAACTTTCAAATATATATATAAGGCATCTTATGAAAACTGACATGTTTAGTAATAATGTCCCTACGTGTATGCACATCACAGTAGCGGCGTCCGTGGTCCAATGGTAGAGCGTCGGATCGTCCGGGTTCGATACTCAGTCAGGCCACGAATGTAGTGTCATTGATCAATGCACCTCACACACATTGCTTAGTACTGGTTAACCGCTATGGTCGGCTAAGCATGCCCAGGAAAACATGTATAGGTCCCCGCAAGGTGTTTGTCATTAATGGAACATACATACATACGGTACATTTAAATATTCAAAAAGAGGCCAACTGTGTAAGACATTCTGTCCATTTGGATTTTTCAAAAATCATATCACACGTATTAATGAAATCTGTTTTAGCTTACAACGCATGCTTGCATATAACACGCTAGCCACTGGGACTATAGGATTGCAATGTTATGAAACTAAATTCGTGAGCTGCTCTGTAAGATGGACATCGGTTCATGCCTGTCAATCCTGACTCACGGTCTCTTGACGATATATCAGACTGTCTGGAAGAGATAACGGATGTATTGACATTTTGATATTTAATACTATGATATCAATCAATTAGTTAAGCGCGTTGCAGACGAGAGGGACACTTCCAGGATCCTTGTATCCTGCGCCTTCAAAGAAGGCGTCGTGAAGTTCAACTCAATATATTTACATCATTATTGCATTGTCTTCGATCGAACGAACGATATAGTATTCTTTATAGTCGCTTCCGCCGAGGCATTTGGGCGACTGGTTTCTCTAAGTTGATTACGTTGTCATCTAAGTTGCTTATGTTGACAACTGGAAATGCATCTTCGTTTTTCTCAGTGTGACAAATCCTGCATCCTATCTTTCGAAGGGGTCCCTTTTAGGGTCACATCATCCATGGTCTGTCAGTTCACAGCAGCAATAATGGTTCTGGTTTCTTCGCTGGAGTCCTCACGCCATCAAGAAGGCTGCGTCCCACCGTCTTCCTTGAAGGAGAACCATCTCATTGAATAAGCCGGCCTAAAACACCAGCTATCCACCGTCGCCGGGCACCAAGCATTTATTTCTCGCCAAGTAGGTAAGTTACTAAGTTTATACTCGTATAGATCTCGAGTAACGCGACTTCTGCTGGTCCGACAGCGCGGCTTCCGTCAGCGAGGTCCTTGACCCATATTCCTGTTGTGAGCTCTGCCTAGGTCACGACGTGCACGCTGTGGAGGAGAGACCTGGATTTTCTTCGATGGACTCATATGCCAAGTTTGTATGACTTTCCTAACTAATGATATGCAGCTGACATGCGCACTCGAAGATACGGGCATGCGCATTCGCAGTGCTGGGCAGCGTTCTTCGCAAGAAAAGTCGTGGCTTACACATTACGCTGTTCCAAGGGATGATCTATTTACCAGGGCGCAAATCTAAACTAAATCAATTTCATTTTAAAAGCAAAGTTTGCTATATTTTCATAGTGTAACTGAAAAGATTAAATAGTGTAAATATAAGTAATGAATCGCGGGTTAATAATTTTCATCGGGGTATGAACTACATTGGACATGTTTAAAGTTAGAGAGGATACCTTCGGCCTCCACACACTTTTAGCCGTGCCAGATGTAATTCATATCCCTATAGGATCTATTAACTCGCGATTCATTCATTTCTGGGATTGATGACAAAGCAATATTTTCGAAGACAGACCACACTATCGTTATTATTTAGCATATACTATAATAATGTCTGTGCTGATAAGCTTTAAATACGTATTTTTAGCCACATAGACGATAGTATAATACCATCATCTTTATATAAATTCATCTTTTAATACCGTTGCTATAAGTCGAGACATCTCGAAGCTCTCTGTGAACAAAGGAGATCATTCATGCTCGTACCCTATCTGATTTCGGATTAATGCAGTTTATAAACGATACTAGCCTGGGTTCCAGTCTGTCGATTTTTCACTTTTTAACTTCTGGCAAAATGACATGATCAGAAACTCAATACGGCCCAATTAAGCTAAAACGATACAACACACATTCAACTACATTTGCTTAGCGTGCCCACTATGCAAAATGAATAAAGTGTAATATTTGTATTCCTTATAGCACGCCACTAGTGTAGCACGCACATACCTTTACTTGTATCATGCTGGTTACAGGTCAATGTATGTATACAATATGCCTATATGGAAGTCGTGATAGCGCCGTGGTATAGCGTTCGCTTCATGTGCGAAAGGCCAGGAGTTCGAGCCCCGCTGGAGCCGTTACGATTCTGCCCTTAAGGCATTTAAATTCCACATTGCCTCTTCTCTCTCCTTCATGGCGATGGATTCCATCCGGAATTAGGTCTCAAGAGTGATTAATATAAGTTGAAATAACTTGTTTCGTAAACGAGCTAAAATAAATTTGTATAAACTAAAAAAACTTTTATTTGCCTTTGATAATGCTTTTAGTGTCAGTATGTGATTACCCTGATGTTTATTGGTATTGCCTTTTAATGTGTTCGCCCCGTTAATATTATTTCTGTCCCGAAATATGATAATCTCCCAATTGGGAGGATATCAAGGATATATATAATTCTGTATTAGCAAAGACAATGATGTGCAAATGCCTTTATTTATTTTCTGGCAAAACTCATTCATGTGATATACTAGACACATTGAGCTTAAAGCGACCTTACATCTCAAAAAGCCAAACAAATGTATTTTTCACGTATAAATGCATTGCTACTACAAATTCTCCCGAATACATTCGAACACAAAATGTGAATCAATAAACAGTGTGTTTGTGGTCTACAAACTTTCAAGAGTGAATGTAGGATTTCATATACCAGTCATCCACTCTCCTGAATTGACATTTGTTTGTCACTGTAGTCAATACTAAACGCTTGATACTGTCGGTTAGAGATATGTTGAGATAATTTAACTAAGATTAGTCTACAAATAAATATGCATAGGCACACACGTGAGATATAACGGTACATCTGTGCCATAAATCTCGTTATTCGGGATACACAGGTTGTATTACGCATGTATGTCGACCCTATTCACATTATTTTCTTATTTTGTTGTATGTCAACAACCCGCGTATACGACGCTTGTTTATTAGTTGAAATACTCAGTATTTGAGGCAAATATTTAGAAAACAATTATATCGTATAATAGGAAAATAGATGCTGTAGAAATATGCGTTTTCACTGATGTAATGTCGCTTTAACAATACAAACATGGCTTTATTTATTTGGCGACTATTGTGAAGCAAACTTGAAATAACTGAAATAACTGAAATAACTGAAATAACTGAAATAACTAACCATTCTCTTTGCATGGATGTCAGCATATAGATAGTAGTTTTATTGAATAAAAGGTTACAAACCCATGATCTTATATAGTACAAATAACAGTTTACAAATACTCGTCACTGGTGGTTCAACATATACATGATTATGTACATACATGTGTGTAACTAGAGTGAGTCTAATCATATTGTATTTGCTATTTTACATATATAGTACATATAGACTTAACATTCATTATATGTGATAAAATGCAAAATGGGTTAGGCAACAAGTTCTAGCAACATTAGTAAACTGCCTTCCCCAAAGTAAACTGCCCTCCTCAAAGGTGAGTCTACAACGAATACGTGTTTGTTTGGTGTGACCCGGTATTAGTATCCTTAACTTAAGGTTCATCTGTGATTTTTTTTAAAAGAAGTTAATTTCAACTGATTTGGGTAGGTATGGGCATGGACAACTACCAAAAAAAAGTAAGGAGGGATAGGGGTTGTCGCAATGCAGATACACACGACATGCGAGCTTTCATGCAGCTGCGTATCATTGTTTGACATTGCCTCTCCCCTTCCTTGCAGTTGCAACAAATTACGTTCAGAAGGTTGTCTGGCGCCATACCAACATATAGCATTTTTGGTCTAAGTTTTCTGTTGGAATCTAACTCCAATCCTCTTCCCTTGGGATCAATAATGCTTCCATACCACAACTTGAAGATGGACACGAAGGGAATGTTGAGCTGTTGCATCTTCCGTTGGTGATAGGCGGTCAGGATCGAGTTTACCCTTGGCTGCTTGCTTCTTGAACTTCATGTAGCGAGACTCTTCTAGGGGAGTATCCCCACAGCCATATGTGATATGCATGGCTTTTAATCCAGCTCTTCGAATTATGGAGTCGGTTGAAGTGGGACTTGTAAATGCAGTAATGACACTGGCAGGAAATCTGCATTTGTAGAGAGCACATTTGGTATGTCCATGAATACACGAAACAGTGTCGTTTCCAGACCAGAAGAGGAAGTCTTCTTTGTCTCCGAAGTGTATGCTAGAGATGTCGTAAAGACCACCAACATCTGCTTGTAAATATAAATTAGTACAGTGGATAGGCCTATAACAGCAGAGCAATATCAAAATATCAGTGTCCTGGGCGACAATAACTGGGGATTTAACACTTGCGACCAAGTCCATTGCAGACCTAACAATCAGCGTGCCACCATCATCATGTGCTTGGCGTACAGCGATATTGTGGCTTGTCATCTCTGCAGATGTCATCATGATTAAGGCTCCTTTGTTCCTCTCATTTGCCAGGAAATCCTCTCTGTCACATGATATATAAAGTGTGACCCTCATGTCCGGAGAAACCTTCTTCCCAGTCATCCGTCGCATATGTTCATGGTCAATCGTTGATGATTCCTCCCCGTAGCCATCAAACACTACAGTAGCATCCTTGAATTTGTTGTCAACATATCTGACATATGTATCAACTATAGTCTTGATGGTTGCACCGCTGAACCACTTTACCTGATGAAGTAACCACCCTCCATCAACAACATGCATCTTGCTGTTTATGTCCACGTCAAGTTGTGTAGCTGTTTCCTTGAGAATCTTGCCAAATGCATGCTTTTGAGTTTTCTCATCATGCTATCCATTGTGAAGAGAGATGTTGGGACCGGGGTCAGCTCAAATTTGAACATGTGTTCGATCCCTTCATCTCTCTCTGCCATGAAAATGAGTCTATTGAAAAGAAGGGTCTTTTCGATGTAGATCTTCTTGTCGCCTACTGTTACTTTCTTCTGAAGTTCAGTAAGATGTTTGCATTTCTTTGCTGTCGTCATGCTCTTAACCGGTGACTCATTATCAAGATCCTTTTGCATTGCATGGCCTATCCTCACTACATCATTACAGTTGACAATTGACTTGTCGGTAGTTATTACTCCACTAGACAGCGAAGTAATGGTGTTGGGGTCTTTTACCTGAAATGAAATAATATTTTACATAGCTAAGATGATAAGTAAATGTTCCACAAATAGCAACTGAAATGTGGAATGATTTCTGTGCTACTATCAGTAAATGAAACAGATCTAACCTCTATGAAGGAATGATTTCTGTGCTACTATCAGTAAATGAAACAGATCTAACCTCTATGAAGTAGTTGTGAGTTGAAAACCATGCAGAAATCAACTTGACGTGCTGACTGTCTTTCTCTAGACGCTTTGCCCCAAGGTATGTGTGTGTGCTCTTAGTCCGCTTTCCACCAATCATTCCTTCCATCAGGTCCCCTAGAAGCTTGAGATGTGAATACATACCAGTCCATACTTTCACAGAGCCCTCGCTGAGCATTGTTCCTCTTGTTAAGCCTCCATTTGAGTTGGCTTTCCGCATGAGTGTCTCTTCGATTGTCTGGTCAGAAAATTGTCCAGAAAATTGCTCATCGCTGTAGCGTGTTGTGTGATTCCCCTCCATGAACGCTTCATACACCTGCACATGAAAAGAACAACCTTAAAATGTATCTCACCTATAGGGAGTAGTATGGAAACATAAGAAGACTAAAATATGTAGATGTGTGCAATGAGAGATGATGCCAGCTCAAACACGGAAAGAGGACAAGAGGACAGCCACCTCACTAAATACTACTTCGAACTCAAAAGAGAATATACAGGATTAAGTTGGCATGATTTACGACACATTAAAGGTGGACAGACAGATTTGAAATGCTTTTGCTGAAGTCCGACATTCATGAAAACACATGCTTCCAGATAATAAATTTATTTACAATAAGATCGCATTGAGTTTACATATACTAACCTGAGGATATTATTCTGGAATTCTAAGCATCTCTTGCAAGTACATGCGTCAATTTGGCATACTGCCCATGTCCAACTGTGGCAAATATACCAATCATGCTAGAAATGGCATTCAGATGTCCATGCCAATCATGGAGTCTTTCTACCAATATGAACTATTGTGCTGTTCTTACAAGTTGGTGGTACAGAACCCACAGCTTTGCAGTTCTTAACATTTCCCGCAAGTCCTTGAGTCTCTCATCCAGACTTTCGCTGTCACTTTCACCCATCATGTGTTTCATGAGCGCGGCATCTGTTAAGAAGTGTGCTCTCAGGTCCTTTGAGTATGCTGCACCTTTCAGGATGTACTGGACTGTATTAGGTCCATAGATGACTTGCATGGCTTCTGCCAAACCACTGCCTTCCATGATGTAGCCAATGCAGCCAAGGTAACTCTTCAGGAAGTGAAATCCTCCAAGTCTCACAACAACTTCTAACTTCTGATCCTTAACAATGTGAGATGCCTTGATGAACAGAGGCAAATCAAAAGTAATTTTCCTGTTATAAATATGACATTTTAGTGATAAAACAGCTTTTTTGACCTTTGACCTCATTTTCAGAGGTCAGGATTTGGTCCCAAGGGTCAATAATTATCTTATGTCATCTTCTTTTGTAATTCTGTGCATTTTGACACCAAGATCATCTATATACTAATATATCATGTTTTGTTGCTGAAATATTATTTTTAGTGATTTAGGCAGGGGTCAATGACCCTTGACCTCTAATAAGAAAATGTCCACAACCCCTATCCCTCCTTACTATTTTTTGGAAGTTGTCCATACCCATACCCACCAAAATCAGTTGAAACTAGCTTCTTTTAAAAAATATCACAGATTAGCTAATATATGGCTAATTTAGGGTTACTATAATGTGCATTATGTGCATAGTTTTATATTAAACAATTATTCGTATAATGCCCTTCATAAAGCTAATATACCGGATAGACATAGATATGTATGTATGTAAGTATGTATGTATGTTCCTTTAATGTCAAACCCCTCGCGGGGACTTAGACATGTTTTCCTGGGTAGGCTCAGCCGACCTAAGCGATTAACCAGTATTAAGCAATGTGTGTGAGGTGCCTTGCTCAATGACACTACATACGTTGCCTGACCGAGTATCGAACCCGGGACCGTTCGATTCCAAATCCGACGCTCTACCACTGGACCACGGACGCCACACTACAAGATAAACAGTGTAACTATTCATGTGTTATGTCTTATTCTTGAATACACTATCATTTTAACCTGATATAATATCATTAATATATCCGGCAAAATCATTGCATAGTTTAACATAGTATATGTATTATCATGTACGTTAGTCTGTATGCAAAAGGCAACCATGTACATTTAAAGCAGCCCTATATCGTATAAAATAAAAGATATTTGAACAATTCAATTTGTAAGTATGGAATAGTGGGATTTGAGAAAAATGTGAATGTTAGGGGCATTTTTGGGTAAAAGTTGGGAACCAGACTTTTTAACATAATTCAGGCATGCCGACCATTCCTCTGCGATATCTCTGTAACCAGGCAAGCTATAATGACAACTCGAGTGTCAATACCTATGTTTTGAAGGGCAGAGAATATGATTAAGACATTTCTGAGGTCATTGGTAGCTAACAATACTCATGAATATGCAAATTAGTGGCCGCCATTACAGAAAAGTCCGTTTCGACCAATATATCCGTAACCAGAAATGCAATATTGACAAACCAAGTGTCTATACCTGTTTTGAAGGGCAGATAATGTTTGTTCGGCTAGGCCGTATTCATGCAACGAGTTTGATCACCAGTCTCTTGCTCACATGCACGTAAGTTGTATTTTCGGCATTTGCACCGGCGTGTCTTGCATTGTTTCTTGCATGAACATGAACTCACTTCCATACAACTTTCAGGGATGGGACTCAATGACATTAGTTTGGGCTTTAGTCCTGTATCAGTACGTTCCCATCCCATGTCCACGGGAGCTGGAAGCTCAGGTACAGCACAGTGAGCATTTCTCCAAACCAATGTTTGATAGTGTGCTCGCATCACATGATAGCGGAAAGCATCACTCGTTGGCATCGCTTCAGGTTTCCCTGTCTTAGAGAATAGTATATGCCGTGCCGTATCAATAGTCTGTTTTTTGCACATTGTATACTCTGCAAAGAAATGTTTCTGAAGATCGAATGGTCCCATCTGTGAGTTCAGAGATTCCTAAGTCCTTGAGCAACTGATGGTGCTCTTTAAAGACTTCCCATGCGGTCCTTTTCGTGTGATTTGCGATGTATGTGGTGTCACACCCGGTTAATGCATGAAATGGCAAAATATTTGTAGCTGAATCTCTTGGCAGGTTACTGAAAACTGCATCAATGGGTATATATCGCCGTTTCTTGGCAGTACCAGACAGCATCCAGAGACGTTCACATTGAACACGTGGGAAATTGGAAACCAAAAGCAT
Source organism: Archivesica marissinica (assembly GCA_014843695.1). Taxonomy (NCBI): domain Eukaryota; kingdom Metazoa; phylum Mollusca; class Bivalvia; order Venerida; family Vesicomyidae; genus Archivesica; species Archivesica marissinica. The sequence continues at coordinate 65,185,612 of CM026393.1, forward strand.
GAGAACATCAGTGTCCCTTGATGACACAACAACTGTGTTAAACTGACTATGCACAACATGTAACACCAACCTAGTGTCAGCTTCTTCGTGTGTGGCTTTCAGCTGAGTCAAATCGGTTGTTGTCTTTGAAGACCTAATTTCAAGTTCCTCCCTGAATCCCCCTGCAGCTACTATCTCCTTATCATCTGGTGCCTGAAGACACAATTCCCCAGACAAGAAATGTGCAAGATCAACTTTATTATCAGGAAGCGACAGAACGTTTGTCCAGTTTTTTGGAAGCGGCACATCACGATTTTCAACAAGCCGTCTGACTGGGCGAGCTGCTTTCGTGCGTCGTGTCCTGGTAGCACCCTTGGTTGTCTCTGCTATGTACCTGTCGAACACAACGTCTATTCGTTGATAGTTAGAACCTGCCTTCAGTACTGCTCTTACGTATGTGTCGGCCAAGTCTCCGAAGGTCACTGCTTTTTCAGGCTTTCCCAGAGCAACCACCAGTGCCTGTCCATCAATGATAAGGCAATATGACAAGTTGTGAACTTCTATAGCTTCAGGACATACTATGTCTTCTGTTAACTTATCTGCCAGCACGGACTTGTTTCCAGTCCGGAGTGAACCATTCATTTCGGCAAGTGATATAGGAACTGGCAGAAGCTCGTGCTTCATGACAGCTTGCAAGTCAACAGGACGACCTGCCTCATAGGCAATGACGATGCGTTGACGGACGTTTCTATCTGCTTTTATGATAGTTTTCTTGTCTTTGTCTTTACTGTCCTTGACCACGTCATACAGGGATTCAAACGTTTTGGCACGACTCTTGTGTAGTGGCGCATGAATCGGGACATCCGGCATGTCACCTTGCTTAGGTACAATCATACTCTCCTCAACAAATGTATTCACTTGTTCCTGTCCGAGGTCTTTGGCACAAAGTAACGAGTCCTGGATTTCCTCCGTTGCTAGGTCTTTCGTGACGAGGTTGTGCAAGGACCCTGGTGAAACTGATGCAAGCACCTTGAATCCCTGGAAGGCCGTGACTAATGCCATCTCATCATCGTTGTCTCGCTTTTGTCGTGATTTGGTGGCTTCATTGCGAACGTATCCACTGCTAGGATGGTGATCGTACATGTCATACGTTTCAGCTGCAATGTGAGACCTCAGATTATACGAAATGGTCCATCTAGTAAGAACTGATGTTGTTTTTGTGATGCCAACGATTCCACCTCCTTTCTTGCCTGTACCATTTATCCACTCCATGGCTTGGTCTGGGTCTACTTGGTTGAACTTATGTGCCGAACGCTTGACAACAAAGTTTCCCTTTTGAAACTCCGATAGCACAGGTTCTGGAAGTTGGTGCATCTCGGCCAAGTACAGCGGACCCCATCATGCATAGTTCAGGTGGTCATATCGCCTGATGTAGGGCAACATCAGACGGAAGGAGTAGAAATGAAGGTCCCATACTCCATCACGCTGTGCTCGGGTGAAATGCAACAGTATCGAGACCATGTCCATGTAGTTCCACCAAAAGACGAAGTTCACATCATCCGATCTACTAGCAACGAAATCGTTCAGAACTCTGTGAAACATTTCCTGCCTGAGACACGCTATCAGCTCAGGAATTCTCTCGGGGTTGTCATCAGCTGCCATAGCAGAAACTTCATCATAGCATTCCTTGTTCGATTCTGCAGCAAACAAGAGACATGTTTGCAACAAAAGCCGCCACAAGGCCTGCAAGGTAAGTTTGTGAGCTCTCATAGCCTTGCTGTATGCCTTTTCTGACAATACAAGCTGCACAGCACCCTCTCCGAGCAGTCCACACTCCAACCACACTTCAGCTAGACCAGACACGGCCATGTGATCTCCGATAGTCTTTAGGATGTTCATCGCAGTATGAAGTCCACCAAGATGAGGGATTAATTTATCCCGGTATTCTTCAACAGACCACTTCAGTTCCATGAGTGGAAGTCGTGATAGCTCAGTGGATGCGCGTTCGCTTCAGGTGCGAAAGGTCCGGAGTTCGAGCCCCGCTGAAGCCGTTACGATTGTGCCCTTAGGCAAGGCATTTAAATTCCACGTTGCCTTTTCTCTCTCTCCCTCGTGGCGATGGATTCCATCAGGAATGAGGTCTCGAGAGTGATAAATATAAGTTGTAAGAACTTGTTTCACAATCGAGCTCAAATAAATTTGTATAAACTAGTTCCATGAGTTTGCAGAATAGAGCTTGGTCGACTGTAAGGACAGTGTACTCCTGGCCAAAATGGGACGATATTGCATGCACCTTTTCACAACTGTATTCAGCGTATCTAATTCATGGGCCGGAGCAAGAATAATAGGCAGATATCCTACTGCTGTCTCCTCTGGTTCCCCTGATGAGATCGACTGATTGAATACTGTCCAAGAAGGTTTTATGTCAGAATCTTGACGTTGTAGAAAGAACGCCATATCCTTTGCCTCCGCTTGTTTTACACAATCAGGATCTGCTTCAGGTTTCGTAAACCATTTTTTGTCAACAGGTGTGGCGAATACCGGCTCACTTGTTGCAGGATTTATATTAGCAGGATACAGGTGCTGCATGATATCTGGCACAATCAGCGTATGTCTAGTTGACGGCTCTAACGTCTGAAGTTCAGCATCTGATTTTTGTCCCCGTTGCCATGTTGCCATTTGTGTTTGATTTCACTCATCTGGGGGATATTTCTGACAGTAGCCTACTTACCCTAATTTAAAAGGTCAATTTAAAAGAATACAATCGGTAATCAGTGTCATGGTTCAACGGAAAACCACTGGTGCCAAGCAAGATATCAAAATTAGACCCTTCAGGTTTTCTCCATTATAGTCTAGTGCATAGTGGTCCATCAGATGGGAAACATGATTCAGTGATTCCCCTTGCAAATACTTTCGGGGAATCCCCTTTCTGAAACCCTTGGATTACCCGGTACTCAAAACATAGGTATAGACACTTGATGTTTTTCTTATTGCTTGCCTGGTTACAGATATGTTGGTAAAAATGGACTTTTCTGTAATGGCGGCCACTAATTTGCATATTCATGAGTATTGTTTATGACTCTAGAAATGTCCTAATTATATTCTCTGCCCTTCAAAACATAGGTATAGACACTTGATTTGTCATAATAGCTTGCCCGGTTACAGAGATATTGGTGAAAACGGACTTTTCTGTAATGGCGGCCACTAATTTGCATATTCATGAGTATTTATCAACACCAATGACTTCGGAAATGTCATAACCATCTTATCTGCCCTTCAAAACATAGGTATAGACACTTGATGTGTCATTATAGCTTGCCTGGTTACAGAAATATCGTAGAAGAATGGTTCAACATTTGCCATTTGGCGGCCATTTTGTTTATGCAAATTAGATGGTCAAAAACTCAAAATTTTGCTTGGAAACCGTGTTTATCGGATTCGGCATGCCTGAATTATGTTAAAAAGTCCGGTTCCCAACTTTTACCCAAAAATGCCCCTAATGCAGGGCCTTTTTTCTGAAATCCCACCAGTCTAGTATGGGTAGCAATGCTGCTACGCATTCTTACTTTATAATTTGCATAATTATGTTCAATTATTAAACAATGTTTTTTGTGATATAATAAACTCGAAACCGAAAGTATGACTTTCCGAGTCTGTCGGTCACGCACTTGTTTACAATCGGAACGCATCAATTGAAAATGGAATTCGTCTTCAAGTACACTGCATGTGATACAATTTCTTTCATTACTGGGAATTTTATTAGGTTTAATGGCATCGTCCGGTTTCTAAAGTCCCGGAGTTCGCGCCCAGTTGTAGCCGTTTCCAGTGTGCCCTTAAGGCTAGACACTTAATGTCTACATAGCCTTTTCTCCCTCCATCATAGCGATGTATTCCATCAGGATTGAGGTATCGAGAGCGATTTAACTAATGTTGTAAGAACTTGTCTCGCAATTGAACTAAACTAATATGGATATTACGATCAATAAATGATCTGATAGATAGCGAGCTTTAACAACTTTAAACATTCTCGTTAGCCCTAATGAAAGCGTAATATGGTAATCCGTGTAGAAGGAAACCGGAGTACCCGGACAAAACCCACTTGTCTGATCTGACGACTATCGTACCAACTCGTATACTTCCCGGATCGAGGATCGTACACGGATTGCATTGGTGAGGGTCGAGTGTGCTAAACATACAAGCGCGCATCTGACAGATTGATACATTAGGCACATACAGTTCTGAGGAAATAGCAAATAATCTCCAAAAACACCTTAATATACACATTAATAGCTCACTACTATGTTATCAAGCTCACTGAAAATCGGTTATTGTGGATTCAAAGAGGCATATTATGGATTCAATCTGACAAGATGTGCCATCATTGTTCATGCAATGAATGGCCATTAACACAACGATGATACATACAAATATCATTGCCCTGTGTGATATGCAGCGAGTCCCTTTCAGTCAAAGACTGGTAACTATATCGCGGCCAGACTACTAACCCAAAAGCAAAACCTGCAAGCCATAATGATCTTCTTCACAAATCTTCACCACAGTCTACTGAAGATAAACATCTTCAACATATCCGGGTGTTGTACACCCGTGTCAGCTGACAAAACACCCGAGCATAAAATAAATTTCAATCAACACACCGATAGGCAGAGGAAGGATATGGCGAATGTCACTCTCTACGATATTGATGATGAAGATGACCTCGTTAGCACCGCTCCAGAAAGAAGTCAAGACAAATAGTCTAGATCCCCAGGATATGATGCAGCATTAAGGAAAGTGTATCGTTTGACAGTGTGTAGTTCTGTGTGTTTTACGTTTATTTATCGTCGCTACCGGTTGCCCATATGAGCGACGCCTCCTGACTAGATTAGTCATTTTAGATTTTTGGAGGATAGTGCAATGATACAGAGAGAGACCCATTCCAGAGTCTCCTCTGGTTCTTTTACGTACACGGTGTAAAGGACCGACACGAGACCACGGTTTAACGTCCCATCTGAAAGACTGTTAATTTTATTAGGGTCAGACGGGGAATCGAACCTGCGATCCCTGGATTACCAGTCCAGCGTGTTACCACTGGACTACATATCTAAACAGTAGAGGTGAGTGAGAGTGCATCTATTGGGCCAACCATCCTTTGCATTGTAATGACACATCTCATATCTACATATGCATGCACCTTCCTCCTGCAACTTGAGTTTAGTCCGCTCGTGATTGATCTAATTGCCACCCACGCTCCCTGGATTACCGGTCGAGTAGTGTGTAATATGTTTAATTAAATAAGATGAACAATATGCCAGCTATTACACACTTTAATTGAGATGGATTAAGACATAATATATAATAATCAATTTAAATTAATGCAATAATTGTTGTAATTAATTTTGATTTGATAATATTGTATTGCTGTATATACATGTATGTTACAAGTACAAACAAATTGCAAATACATAATTAGCAAATGGGTTGGGCCACAAGTTCTAACAACATTAATGATTGGCCCTCCCCATAGAAGTGATTTGAACGCTACATAATTTAAATGGCTTAATTAAAGCTGAAATATGTATATAACGTAGATTACAAGATATAATATATTATACGGATCTGTAGTCCAGTGGTAACACGCAGGTCCAGGGATCCCAGGTTCGATCCCCCGTCTGACCCTAATAAAATTAACAGTCTTTCAGATGGGACGTTAAACCGAGGTCTCGTGTCGGTGCTTTACACCGTGCACGTAAAAAAACCAGAGGAGATTCTGGAATTGGTCTCTGTCTGTATCATGCACTATCCTCCAAAATCTAAAAATAACTAATCTCTTCAGGAGGCGTCGCTCATATAGGCAACTGGTAGCGACGATAAATAAACGTAAAACACACACATAATATATTATGTAGTATTAGTCCGGGTCGTTCTCCACCAATAAAAGCTGGGGAGTCGCCATATAACATAAGCTGTTTGTTCGTCTAGAAGACAAATCAAACGGTAATAATTATAAATCTAATAGTTGGTACTCTGCCCACCACGTTGCACAAAGTTATCACCATGTGTGTACTTTATATTGCATCAAGCAATAAGCCACCAATGGTTGAGCTTGCTAATTTAGTACGACAACTGCAGCAGCCATTCATTATTTTGGATTATCTTAATAGACACGATTGTCATTGGGGATATAAACAGTAGAGTGTGTGTGTTTTTACATTTATTTATCGTCGCTACCGGTTGCCCATATGAGCGACGCCTCCTGAAGAGATTAGTTATTTTAGAGTTTGGAAGATAGTGCATGATACAGACAGAGACCCATTCCAGAATTTCCTCTGGTTCTTTTACGTGCACGGTGCAAAGCACCGACACGAGACCTCGGTTTAACGTCCCATCTGGTCAGGCGGGGGATCGAACCTGCGATCCCTGGATTACCAGTCCAGCGTGTTACCACTGGACTACATATCTAAACAGTAGAGGTGAGTGAGAGTGCATCTATTGGGCCAACCATCCTTTGCATTGTAATGACACATCTCATATCTACATATGCATGCACCTTCCTCCTGCAACTTGAGTTTAGTCCGCTCGTGATTGATCTAATTGCCACCCACGCTCTAATTGTTACCTCGCACGTGATTTATCTAATTGCTACCCACGCTCGTGATTTATCTAATTGTTACCCATGCTCGTGATTTATCTAATTGCTACCCACTCTCGTGATTTATCTAATTGTTACCCACGCTCGTGATTTATCTAATTGCCACCCACGCTCGTGATCTATCTAATTGCCTCCCACGCTCGTGATTTATCTAATTGTTACCCACGCTCGTGATTTATCTAATTGTTACCCACGCTCGTGATTTATCTAATTGTTACCCACGCTCGTGATCTATCTAATTGCCTCCCACGCTCGTGATTTATCTAATTGTTACCCACGCTCGTGATTTATCTAATTGTTACCCACGCTCGTGATTTATCTAATTGTTACACACGCTCGTGATTTATCTAATTGCCACCCACGCTCGTGATTTATCTAACTGCCACCCACGCTCGTGATTTATCTAATTGCCACCCACGCTAGTGATTTATCTAATTGCCTCCCACGCTCGTGATTTATCTAACTGCCACCCACGCTCATGATTTATCTAATTGCCACCCACGCTCGTGACTTATCTAATTGCCACCCACGTTCGTGATTTATCTAACTGTCACCCACGCTCGTGATTTATCTAATTGCCACCCACGCTCGTGACTTATCTAATTGCCACCCACGCTCGGGACTTATCTAATTGCCACCCACGCTCGGGACTTATCTAATAACCACCCACGCTCGTTATCTATCTAATTGCCACCCACGCTCGTGATTGATCTAATTGCCTCCCACGCTCGTGATTTATCTAATTGCCTCCCAAGCTCGTGACTTATCTAATAACCACACACGCTCGTTATCTATCTAATTGCCACCCACGCTCGTGATTTATCTAATGGCCACCCACGCTCGTTATCTATCTAATTGCCTCCCTCGATCATGACTTATCTAATTGCCTCCCACGTTAGTGATTTATCTAATTTCCTCCCACACTCGTGATTTATCTAATTGCCTCCCAAGCTCATGACTTATCTAATAACCACACACGCTCGTTATCTATCTAATTGCCACCCACGCTCGTGATTTATCTAATGGCCACCCACGCTCGTTATCTATCTAATTGCCTCCCTCGATCATGACTTATCTAATTGCCTCCCACGCTAGTGATTTATCTAATTGCCTCCCATCAATCTTTCATTTGAATGGACTGTAGGAGGCGACCTTTGTTGAAGTTATTCTCAAAAACTAGTGGTATGGAGAATGATAAACTTCGATGATGGCAATTACAGTCTACATCCGCTATTTCAAATTCGGTTATGTCGAATTATCCGGTTATCTCGAAGTCGGAACAAAGTCCCGTTTCAGACACTATCATTTTACATATAACTGACTCTGTTTATATCGAATTTCGTTAAGTCAAACTTCGATTATGTCGAAGTATTTTAATAGTGGAGATCTTCAATACTCATTAAATATTTGACATGATATATAGCAAACGAATGTTCAGTCAAACCTATGTTAGTGGTCACCTCCATTAAGCAGCCAATCTGTGCTTAGAAGCCGCCATATTCCCAATATGTTGTTTTTATTATAAATTTGCCATCCATCTATTAAGCAGCCAAATGTGCTAAGCAGCCACGTTCTGTGATTCCCTTGGATGACGGCTTAAGATATGTTGCACTACATTCCAACATCATTCATTATGCTGAATTATATAGGACTTGTAAATCAATCGTTAATGATGACTATAAAACTGCCATTAGAGAACGTAGGGTAGGCTTTAAATGTATCCAGAATGAAATGGGTTTACACGCTGTCATCTAGTTTGGCACATCACTATGGTAACACGTATTCCATTTATCTCATAACTCAAGATACATAATCACTACAATGCTATACGACGTGTAGTAGTTTGCATTTTGATAATTGCCCACCCACCGCGAGAGAATGATTCACATGACATTGTCTGATCTTTTCCAGCAATGGTATTAAATTATGTCTGCTTGCATGTATTGGCAGTCGATGCCAACTGATGTATAACAGCATGCCGATGTTATTTCAAATAGTGTGTTATTGTCAAGAAAGCAGTCCACATTCAGATAGATATTGAATATTTGGGAAGGACCGTAACTAATGTTGCTAGAACTTGTGGCCTAGCCTTGGTTCCAGTCTGTCGATTTTCCACTTTTTAACTTCTGGCAAAATGACGTTGATATTATCAGAAACTCAATACGGCCCAATTAATAGACGTGGTGTTAAAATATATTTATTTGACTGACCAGGCAAATATATCGACGCCTGTTCCAAGGCTACGTGTGGCCCGATCAGTTTGCTTTTCATTTATGTTTCGTATTTTGTATTCACGTGTATATGTAAAACGAATCGAGCATTGAAATATGATTAAACTAAATTTAATATTCTGTATCAAACAAAAGCATAATAATCTAGCTAGCACTGACCAAGCATCGTAATACACGAACAATCTAGCTAGCACTGACCAAACATGGTAATACACGAACAATCTAGCTAGCACTGACCAAACATGGTAATACACGAACAATCTAGCTAGCACTGACCAAACATGGTAATACACGAACAATCTAGCTAGCACTGACCAAACTTGGTAATACACGAACAATCTAGCTAGCACTGACCAAACATGGTAATACACGAACAATCTAGCTAGCACTGACCAAGCATGGTAATACACGAACAATCTAGCTAGCACTGACCAAACATGGTAATACACGAACAATCTAGCTAGCACTGACCAAACATGGTAATACACGAATAATCTAGCTAGCACTGACCAAGCATGGTAATACACGAACAATCTAGCTAGCACTGACCAAACATGGTAATACACGAACAATCTAGCTAGCACTGACCAAACATGGTAATACACGAACAATCTAGCTAGCACTGACCAAGCATGGTAATACACGAACAATCTAGCTAGCACTGACCAAGCGTGGTAATACACGAACAATCTAGCTAGCACTGACCAAGCATGGTAATACACGAACAATCTAGCTAGCACTGACCAAGCGTGGTAATACACGAACAATCTAGCTAGCACTGACCAAGCATGGTAATACACGAACAATCTAGCTAGCACTGACCAAGGATGGTAATACACGAATAATCTAGCTAGCACTGACCAAGCATGGTAATACACGAACAATCTAGCTAGCACTGACCAAGCATGGTAATACACGAACAATCTAGCTAGCACTGACCAAGCATGGTAATACACGAACAATCTAGCTAGCACTGACCAAGCATGGTAATACACGAACAATCTAGCTAGCACTGACCAAGCATGGTAATACACGAACAATCTAGCTAGCACTGACCAAACATGGTAATACACGATCAATCTAGCTAGCACTGACCAAGCATGGTAATACACGAACAATCTAGCTAGCACTGACCAAGCATGGTAATACACGAACAATCTAGCTAGCACTGACCAAGCATGGTAATACACGAACAATCTAGCTAGCACTGACCAAACATGGTAATACACGAACAATCTAGCTAGCAACTGACCAAGCATGGTAATACACGAACAATCTAGCTAGCACTGACCAAGCATGGTAATACACGAACAATCTAGCTAGCACTGACCAAGCATGGTAATACACGAACAATCTAGCTAGCACTGACCAAGCATGGTAATACACGAACAATCTAGCTAGCACTGACCAAGGATGGTAATACACGAACAATCTAGCTAGCACTGACCAAACATGGTAATACACGAACAATCTAGCTAGCACTGACCAAACATGGTAATACACGAACAATCTAGCTAGCACTGACCAAACATGGTAATACACGAACAATCTAGCTAGCACTGACCAAACATGGTAATACACGAACAATCTAGCTAGCACTGACCAAGTATGGTAATACACGAACAATCTAGCTAGCACTGACCAAGCATGGTAATACACGAACAATCTAGCTAGCACTGACCAAACATGGTAATACACGAACAATCTAGCTAGCACAGACCAAGCATGGTAAGTTACGAACAATCTAGCTAGCACTGACCAAGCATGGTAATACACGAACAATCTAGCTAGCACTGACCAAACATGGTAATACACGAACAATCTAGCTAGCACTGACCAAGCATGGTAATACACGAACAATCTAGCTAGCACTGACCAAACATGGTAATACACGAACAATCTAGCTAGCACTGACCAAACATGGTAATACACGAACAATCTAGCTAGCACTGACCAAGCATGGTAATACACCAACAATCTAGCTAGCACTGACCAAGCGTGGTAATACACGAATAATCTAGCTAGCACTGACCAAGCATGGTAATACACGAACAATCTAGCTAGCACTGACCAAGCGTGGTAATACACGAACAATCTAGCTAGCACTGACCAAGCATGGTAAGATACGAATAATCTAGCTAGCACTGACCAAGGATGGTAATACACGAACAATCTAGCTAGCACTGACCAAGCATGGTAATACACGAACAATCTAGCTAGCACTGACCAAGCATGGTAATACACGAACAATCTAGCTAGCACTGACCAAGCATGGTAATACACGAACAATCTAGCTAGCACTGACCAAGCATGGTAATACACGAACAATCTAGCTAGCACTGACCAGCATGGTAATACACGAACAATCTAGCTAGCACTGACCAAAAATGGTAATACACGAACAATCTAGCTAGCACTGACCAAGCATGGTAATACACGAACAATCTAGCTAGCACTGACCAAGCATGGTAATACACGAACAATCTAGCTAGCACTGACCAAGCATGGTAATACACGAACAATCTAGCTAGCACTGACCAAGCATGGTAATACACGAACAATCTAGCTAGCACTGACCAAGCATGGTAATACACGAACAATCTAGCTAGCACTGACCAAGCATGGTAATACACGAACAATCTAGCTAGCACTGACCAAACATGGTAATACATGATCAATCTAGCTAGCACTGACCAAGCATGGTAATACACGAACAATCTAGCTAGCACTGACCAAGCATGGTAATACACGAACAATCTAGCTAGCACTGACCAAGCATGGTAATACACGAACAATCTAGCTAGCACTGACCAACCATGGTAATACACGAACAATCTAGCTAGCACTGACCAAGCATGGTAATACACGAACAATCTAGCTAGCACTGACCAAGCATGGTAATACACGAACAATCTAGCTAGCACTGACCAAGCATGGTAATACACGAACAATCTAGCTAGCACTGACCAAGCATGGTAATACACGAACAATCTAGCTAGCACTGACCAAGGATGGTAATACACGAACAATCTAGCTAGCACTGACCAAACATGGTAATACACGAACAATCTAGCTAGCACTGACCAAACATGGTAATACACGAACAATCTAGCTAGCACTGACCAAACATGGTAATACACGAACAATCTAGCTAGCACTGACCAAACATGGTAATACACGAACAATCTAGCTAGCACTGACCAAACATGGTAATACACGAACAATCTAGCTAGCACTGACCAAGCATGGTAATACACGAACAATCTAGCTAGCACTGACCAGGCGTGGTAATACACGAACAATCTAGCTAGCACTGACCAAGCATGGTAATACACGAACAATCTAGCTAGCACTGACCAAGCGTGGTAATACACGAACAATCTAGCTAGCACTGACCAATCATGGTAATACACGAACAATCTAGCTAGCACTGACCAAGCATGGTAATACACGAACAATCTAGCTAGCACTGACCAAGCATGGTAATACACGAACAATCTAGCTAGCACTGACCAAACATGGTAATACACGAACAATCTAGCTAGCACTGACCAAACATGGTAATACACGAACAATCTAGCTAGCACTGACCAAGCATGGTAATACACGAACAATCTAGCTAGCACTGACCAGGCGTGGTAATACACGAACAATCTAGCTAGCACTGACCAAGCATGGTAATACACGAACAATCTAGCTAGCACTGACCAAGCGTGGTAATACACGAACAATCTAGCTAGCACTGACCAATCATGGTAATACACGAACAATCTAGCTAGCACTGACCAAGCATGGTAATACACGAACAATCTAGCTAGCACTGACCAAGCATGGTAATACACGAACAATCTAGCTAGCACTGACCAAGCATGGTAATACACGAACAATCTAGCTAGCACTGACCAAACATGGTAATACACGAACAATCTAGCTAGCACTGACCAAACATGTATACACGAACAATCTAGCTAGCACTGACCAAACATGGTATACACGAACAATCTAGCTAGCACTGACCAAACATGGTAATACACGAACAATCTAGCTAGCACTGACCAAGTATGGTTATACACACGAACAATCTAGCTAGCACTGCCCAAGCATGGTAATACACGAACAATCTAGCTAGCACTGATTAAACATGGTAATACACGAACAATCTAGCTAGCACTGACCAAGCATGGTAATACACGAACAATCTAGCTAGCACTGACCAAGCATGGTAATACACGAACAATCTAGCTAGCACTGGCCAAGCATGGTAATACACGAACAATCTAGCTAGCACTGACCAAGCATGGTAATACACGAACAATCTAGCTAGCACTGACCAAGCATGGTAATACACGAACAATCTAGCTAGCACTGACCAAACATGGTAATACACGAACAATCTAGCTAGCACTGACACAGCATGGTAATACACGAACAATCTAGCTAGCACTGACACAGCATGGTAATACACGAACAATCTAGCTAGCACTGACCAAGCATGGTAATACACGAACAATCTAGCTAGCACTGACCAAGCATGGTAATACACGAACAATCTAGCTAGCACTGACCAAATATGGTAATACAAGAACAATCTAGCTAGCACTGACCAAGCATGGTAATACACGAACAATCTAGCTAGCACTGACCAAATATGGTAATACACGAACAATCTAGCTAGCACTGACACAGCATGGTAATACACGAACAATCTAGCTAGCACTGACTAAGTATGGTAATACACGAACAATCTAGCTAGCACTGACCAAGCATGGTAATACACGAACAATCTAGATAGCACTGACCAAGTATGGTAATACACGAACAATCTAGCTAGCACTGGCCAAGCATGGTAATACACGAACAATCTAGCTAGCACTGACCAAGCATGGTAATACACGAACAATCTAGCTAGCACTGACCAAATATGGTAATACACGAACAATCTAGCTAGCACTGACCAAGCATGGTAATACACGAACAATCTAGCTAGCACTGACCAAGCATGGTAATACACGAACAATCTAGCTAGCACTGACCAAGCGTGGTAATACACGAACAATCTAGCTAGCACTGACCAATCATGGTAATACACGGACAATCTAGCTAGCACTGACCAAGCATGGTAATACACGAACAATCTAGCTAGCACTGACCAAGCATGTAATACACGAACAATCTAGCTAGCACTGACCAAGCATGGTAATACAGGAACAATCTAGCTAGCACTGACCAAGCATGGTAATACACGAACAATCTAGCTAGCACTGACCAAACATGGTAATACACGAACATCTAGCTAGCACTGACCAAGCATGTTAATACACGAATACTCTAGCTAGCACTGTCCAAGCATGGTAAGATACGAACAATCTAGCTAGCACTGACCAAGTATGGTAATACACGAACAATCTAGCTAGCACTGAACAAGCTTGGTAAGATACGAACAATCTAGCTAATCACTGACCAAACATGGTAATACACGAACAATCTAGCTAGCACACTGACCAGCATGGTAATACACGAACATCTAGCTAGCACTGACCAAGCATGGTAATACACGACAATCTAGTTAGCACTGACCAAGTATGGTAATACACGAACAATCTAGCTAGCACTGACCAAGCATGGTAATACACGAACAATCTAGCTAGCACTGACCAAGTATGGTAATACACGAACAATCTAGCTAGCACTGACCAAGTATGGTAATACACGAACAATCTAGCTAGCACTGACCAAGTATGGTAATACACGAACAATCTAGCTAGCACTGACCAAACATGGTAATACACGAACAATCTAGCTAGCACTGACCAAGCATGGTAATACACGAACAATCTAGCTAGCACTGACAAAGCATGGTAATACACGAACAATCTAGCTAGCACTGACCAAACATGGTAATACACGAACAATCTAGCTAGCACTGACACAGCATGGTAATACACGAACAATCTAGCTAGCACTGACCAAACATGGTAATACACGAACAATCTAGCTAGCACTGACACAGCATGGTACTACACGAACAATCTAGCTAGCATTGACTAAGTATGGTAATACACGAACAATCTAGCTAGCACTGACACAGCATGGTAATACACGAACATCTAGCTATCACTGACTAGTATGGTAATACACGAACAATCTAGCTAGCACTGACCAAGCATGGAATACACGAACAATCTAGCTAGCACTGACCAAGTATGGTAATACACGAACAATCTAGCTAGCACTGGCCAAACATGGTAATACACCAACAATCTAGCTAGCACTGACCCAGCATGGTAATACACACGACAATCTAGCTAGCACTGGACCAAGCATGGTAATGCACGAACAATCTAGCTAGCACTGACCATAGCATGGTAAACACGAACAATCTAGCTAGCACTGACCCAAGCATGGTAATACCGAACAATCTAGCTAGCACTGACCAAGCGTGGTAATACACGAACAATCTAGCTAGCACTGACCAAGCATGGTCAGATACGAACAATCTAGCTAGCACTGACAAAGGATGGTAATACACGAACAATCTAGCTAGCACTGACCAAGCATGGTAAGATACGAACAATCTAGCTAGCACTGACCAAGCGTGGTAATACACGAACAATCTAGCTAGCACTGACCAAGTATGGTAATACACTAACAATCTAGCTAGCACTGACACATTATGATAATACACGAACAATCTAGCTAGCACTGACCAAGCATGGTAATACACGAACAATCTAGCTAGCACTGACCAAACATGGTAATACACGAACAATCTAGCTAG
>CM026393.1:65210652-65267166 GCA_014843695.1 Archivesica marissinica
ATCCATCCATCCATCCATCCATCCATCTATCATCTATCATCTATCTATCTATCTATCTATCTATCTATCTATATATCTATCTATCTATCTATCTATCTATCTATCTATCTATCTATCTATCTATCTATCTATCTATCTATCTATCTATCTATCTATCTATCTATCTATCTATCTATCTATCTATCTATCTATCTATCTATCTATCTATCTATCTATCTAGCTATCTATCTATCTATCTATCTATCTATCTATCTATCTATCTATCTATCTATCTATCTATCTATCTATCTATCTATCTATCTATCTATCTATCTATCTATCTATCTATCTATCTATCTATCTATCTATCTATCTATCTATCTATCTATCTATCTATCTATCTATCTATCTATCTATCTATCTATCTATCTATCTATCTATCTATCTATCTATCTATCTATCTATCTATCTATCTATCTATCTATCTATCTATCTATCTATCGATCTATCTATCTATCTATCTATCTATCTATCTATCTATCTATCGATCTATCTATCTATCGATATATCTATCTATCTATCTATCTATCTATCTATCTATCTATCTATCTATCTATCTATCTATCTATCTATCTATCCTATCTATCTATCTATCTATCTATCTATCTATCTATCCATCTATCTATCTATCTATCTATCTATCCATCCATCCATCCATCCATCCATCTATCTATATTTAAGAAAGGATATTTACCACTATGTACATATCACAGTATCAGTGTACAATTGAACAATATATTGACATTATAAAAGGCCGAAAATATTGTTATTGTTAACAATTACTGGATATACTCAGCTACAGGCCACATGTTATCCATCAGTGGAAGTCGTGATAGCGCAGTCGATGCGCGTTCGTTTCAGGTGCGAAAGGTCCGGAGTTCGAGTCCCACTGGAGCCGTTACGATTGTGCCCTTAGGCAAGGCATTTAAATTCCACATTGCCTCTTCTCTCCTTCATGGCGATGGATTCCTACAGGAATGAGGTCTCGAGAGTGATTAATATAGGTTGAAAGAACTTGTTTCGCAATCGAGCTAAAATAAATTTGTATAAACTGTTATCCATCAACTAATAACGTTATTAAAATAAGATATTTAGGTCAATGAATAATTAACCTAGTGAATCCTGATTGGTTGCAGGTTTGAGTGGTTAATCCTATCTTTAGAACACGTTTACGCTCGTTCTTAAAAAGGAAGTATACAATAACTCAGCATTCTCTTTGTAATGGAGAAAGCGGCTTAGCTGGGTACCAGTGAGACACCATCGTGCGATATATCCACATACGAATCTATAGTCCAGTGGTAACACGTTGAACTCGTAATCCAGGGATCGCAGGTTCGATCCCCCGTCTGATCCGAATAAAATTAACAGTCTTTCAGATGGGACTTTAAACCGAGGTCTCGTGTCGGTGCTTTACACCGTGCACGTAAAAGAACCAGAAGAGACTCTGGAATGGGTCTCTATCTGTCTATCTGTATCATTGCACTATCCTCCACACATCTAAAATGACTAATCTCTTCAGGAGGCGTCGCTCATATGGGCAACCGGTATAATAATATAAGCGACGATAAATAAACGTAAACCACACACTGTTAACCATCAGCTAATAACGTGATTAAAATAAGATATTTAGGTCAATGAATAATTATCCTAGAGAATCCTGATTGGTTGCAGGCTTGAGTGGTTAATCCTCTCTTTAGAACACATTTACCGCTGGTTTTTAAAAGGGGTGTATAAAATAGCACATCATTCTCTTTGTAATGAACTGGTAATCCAGGGATCGCAGGTTCGATCCCCCGTCTGACCCTAATAAAATTAACAGTATTTCAGACGGGACATTAAACCGAGGTCTCGTGTCGGTGCTTTATACCGTGCACGTAAAAGAACCAGAGGAGACTCTGGAATGGGTCTGTGTCTGTATCATTGCACTATCCTCCAACAATCTAAAATGACTGATCTCTTCAGGAGGCGTCGCTCATATGGGCAACCGGTAGCGACGATAAATAAACGTAAAACACACACAATTTGTAATGGAGAAAGCGGCTTAGCTGGGTACCAGTGAGACATCATCGTGCGATATTTAAAATAGTACACGTCAGATACATTCTAAAATTAATAATTGAAAGTTTTATTTCGTTGTTTGTGGACTTTTCCTACCAACTACCAAACATGAACATGCAATGCATACATGACCACATCAGTCGCTGTGTTACACTAGATATTTGATATTGTATTTTATAAACGAGCTGTTATACACTTTATTCATTATGCAAATGTATAGATGAAATATGATCAAATCAATTTCGGTTATTTGTCTCTCTCTCTATCATGCATCCTCCACACTGTCTCCAATTCCATGATTTGAATAACAAATGTTATCGCCTTGCCACGACTTTATGTCATAAATCTCTAAAACAATGCAACAACAACCCGCTCACGCAGAACCCTAAGCATTAAACATCATTATACAGAGTTATAAATTCTGATTACGAAGGCTGAACCAAAAACAAAAAAGATTATATTTTATCCTTAAATATATGTCTGCGTGAGAAATTCGCTTTAAGCTGGTACAAGCCTAATGTTTCTAATGTGTGTTGCATTCATTTTCAAATGGAAAAACACAGCTATAATTCATGTGCAAATCTAATATATTGCTAGATTTAGATTAAACATATTTATGGTTGAAATCTGATATGTGCAGTAATATTTAACGGGAAGATTGTTAGAATTGTAAAGACATGAGTTTTGTGGAATTCTGCTCCTCGATAGTAATCAACAAGTTGCACATTTCTTAGCTATTGTGTCCATAGAATAGATACAAGCTCATTTGTGTGTGTGTGTTTAATTTGTACAGATCCCACTCTGGAGCATAACCGTACACATTGAGTATGGTATGGTGGAGAAAATCACCTATATTTCCTCGGTACTCAATTGTCCAACCTCCACAAGCGACTGACAACCTGACTGACTGATTAAATTTATTTAAAGTCGCCACCGCATAAATGCATTTGGGCGACTGAGTTTTCTGAGAAGATTAAAATACACATCAAAAGTGATGGATTTGCCTATTGTAATTATTATAACTAGATGCTTAGAGGGCTATGAGGGTTGCTGTAATCTCAGTATGTGTTCGGTTTTCAGATCTCCCGACTGTCGCTCACACATGAATTTGTGCCAGCGACAGTCGGGGGTAGACCGGGTGAATACAATACCCGGTGATTTATACATTCTAAGATGTCTAAGACTGCATATATATATAAATATATGTTTACCATTTCTAATACGGTTATGTGACTAGAATACCATGTTACATGTGCAATGTCGCATTATACTATAATACTGTGATTGACATTCCACAAGACAATAAAGTGCACCCATATACATCCAGCATCCGACATTTTACATTAAAATTACAAGTTATGTACTAAAATACTTTTAGTTAAGACTACGAAGTTTAAAATATGTGTACTACCATGTAATACCATGACGATTAAGAACAAGTGGACTGTCTTAATGTGTATCTGTACTAAGACAGTTCATAACTGATACCAGAGTACATATAATTATAACCGGTCATACAGATATATAGCCGGTAATAACAGATCTCCCATATACATGGGACATTATAATTTTGTTCACATATCACATTTATAACTTCAGACCACTATGTCGCTTGGACATCTTTTTTAACATATTTAAGAATGACCAAACTAATATGGTTTACCCCTAAGAACATAAATATACAAATAAACCCATATTTCGTTGCCACAAGCTGCAATAAGTGAAAGAACATTTTCACATGAAACATAGTAGGTTACTGAGGATGTGATTTGTGTTTCCTCCCTCATATTCCCGCCCACATGTTTTATATGTCCCCGTGTACTGGGATCATTAATTGTTAATAACAACTATACCCCTGTGTGACAACATTTACGATAAGTACGTTAAAAGCACTTCCGTAGCAATTCCAACTTTAGTAGAGCCAGTAAAATTGTAATAATGTTTAAAATACACTTAAATATTTACATTAAAAACAGCCACACAGGGAATAGCCAAACAAATAATAACCGTAGATATGTGGGTGAAGTTAGCAGTGAGCAGTGTACTGCCAGTGTACTGCTGGCAGTGAGCAGTGTACTGCTATACTGCTGGAAGTGAGCAGTGTACTGCTGTACTGCTGGCAGTGAGCAGTGTACTGCTGTACTGCTGGCAGTGAGCAGTGTACTGCTGTACTGCTGGCAGTGAGCAGTGTACTGCTGTACTACTAGCAGTGAGCAGTGAGTAGTGTAATCCAGCACCTTGTCGAATCAAAAACCCGTATGGCAGTAATCTGGCTCCGTTGTTCAAGTTCGGTTTTTCGGAAATAGACCGACAGCATGCATTGTTCGCAACGAGACTATTCCCATGGCTAGGGGGTTTGCTGTCATAATGTTCCTACATGTAATAATTTTACTAAATTAACTGGACTCTTGCATGTATCTTGACAATGAAGAATTTCGTAAAACGGTGGCAATAAATGATATCCGAGACTGACAACCTGCTCACATATAGTCATTTTATAATTTGTCTCCGATAGGGAGAAAACCTGCAGAGTGATGAGAGCGGTGAAACGGGTGGATTCTGACAGCGGCTTCCTATACCACTCGACAAAGGCTATTTCTGTGGACAGTTGTGGGCAGATCTACACAGTTTGTGTATACTCCGAAGAAATTATTATAAAATGGAAATGTAAGAGACTGAGAAGAGTAAATCAAACATTTCTATTACCCTGCTCTTTCGAATATATCGATGTCTTACACATTCTAAGTAAGCACATAAAGGGCTTTAAGTAGCCTGGGAACCGGCGTCGATATATTTTGCCTGTTCAGTCAAATAAATATATTTTAACACCGAGACTATTAATTTGGCCGTATAGAGTTTCTGATCATATCAACAATGTCATTTTGCCAGAAGTTAAAAAGTGAAAAATCGACAGACTGGAACCCAGGCTAGGCTTTAAGCATGATCTCCAGGAAAACTAGCCGGTCAATGTGGCAGCTATCCAGGTTTAGATGGGTAAATGTCATTAAAACAATTCATCAATATGTATTATATATGGAAGTTAGGATATGACTTGTAATTGGAAGACTATGTTATCACCAGACACCATGTGCTTGCTGTTACCAAACTAAAACATGGGAAGACTATGTTATCACCAGACACCGTGTGCTTGCTGTTACCAAACTAAAACATGGGAAGACTATGTTATCACCAGACACCGTGTGCTTGATGTGACCAAACTAAAACACGGGAAGACTATGTTATCACCAGACACCACGTGCTTGCTGTAACCAAGCTAAAACACGGGAAGACTATGTTATCACCAGACACCGTGTGCTTGCCGTAACCAAACTAAAACACGGGAAGACTATGTTATCACCAGACACCGTGTGCTTGATGTGACCAAACTCCATGTGCCTGATGTAACCAAACTAAAACACGGGAAGACTATTTTATCACCAGACACCGTGTGCTTGATGTAACCAAACTAAAACACGGGAAGACCATGTCATCACCAGACACCGTGTGCTTGATGTAACCAAACTAAAACACGGGAAGACCATGTCATCACCAGACACCGTGTGCTTGATGTAACCAAACTAAAACACGGGAAGACCATGTCATCACCAGACACCGTGTGCTTGATGTAACCAAACTAAAACACGGGAAGACCATGTCATCACCAGACACCGTGTGCTTGATGTAACCAAACTAAAACACGGGAAGAAGTGTTATTACTGGTAAATACAAATACACATTTATTTGTAGCTCGATTGCGAAACAAGTTCTTTCAACTTATATTAATCACTCTCGAGACCTCATTCTTAGTGGAAACCATCGCCACGAGGGAGTGAGAAGAGGCAACGTGGAATTTAAATGCCTTGCCTAAGGGCACAATCTTAACGGATCCAGCGGGGCTCGAACTCCGGACCTTTCGCACCTGAAGCGAACGCGTATCCACTGCGCTATCACGACTTCCACGAACGTGTTATTTGCAGAGGAACGTGTTATTTAAGAAGAGGAACGTGTTATTTAAGCAGAGGTATGTACACATTGCAGCAACGCTACATGCTATGCGTCTACATGTTTAGGAGACTACAGTGAACTACTATTCCCTGCTAGTTTGTTCCCTTATCGTACAGTATAAACTATATGTAGCTTATTATTTGGCTGTCCGATTAGCGCAGTTGTTAGCGCGCTCGCTTCTCACCAATGCGACCCGGGTTCGATCCTCGGACCGGGAAGTATGTGAGATGGTACGGTGGTCGCCAGATCGGACAGGTGGGTTTCTCCGGGGATTCCGGTTCCCTCCCACATGAATGACCGCATTTACACTTTCTTCCGAGTCAACGAGAGTGATTAATATAAATCGTTAACGCTTGTTTCGCAATCGGTGTAAAATAGATAAGTTTAAAACTATATTTATTTTACAACGTTTGTGAAACAAGCTTTAACAACTAATATTAATCACTATCCCTGGCTCGGATGAACGAATATGTGTACATTGAAACTGGAGTACCCATGCAGAGAAAACCGAGTCGTTACGAGTGTGCCCTTATGCAAGGCATTTGAATTCCACATTGCCTCTTCTCTCTCCTTCATGGCGATGGATTCCATCAGGAATGAGGTCTCGAGAGTGATTAATATAAGTTGAAAGCCCTTATTTCGCAATCGAGCTCACATACATTTGTATAAGAGAAAACCCACCTTTCTGATTTGGCGACTACCTTATCATCTCTCATACTTCACGGTCCGAAGGTCAAACTGTCGAATTGTTCTGTAACCTTTCTATGATTTACATTCGCTCTGGTCATAGGACAACTGTTTCAACATTACCATTTTCATGGATTCCTCTCAGATATGTATATTTATGAATTATGATTTACAATTTGGCTTTAATCAAATGTACATACATTCGACAGTCGATTGGTGCCATGTGATTGGCGACATGATGCCGTTGGTTAACCGTGTCTATATAACAATTAGTTGAACAAACACTTTATTAATGTCTATAATTCCTCATCTAGATGCGTCTCAAGTAATATGCTATGTCGGATGTCTTCGTTGTGTCAATATTCGTATGTCTGTCTGGAGTAATTTCCAATTAGTTGTGATTATTAGACATTTTGGAACAAGTGAGTTTACATTGTATACATTCAGACAATTGAGTTTATATTGGATATATTCATACAATCGAGTTTATATTGGATATATTCAGACAATTGAGTTTATATTGGATATATTCAGACAATTGAGTTTATATTGGATATATTCAGACAATTGAGTTTATATTGGATACATTCAGAAAATTGAGTTTATATTGGATATATTCAGACAAGTGAGTTTATATTGGATATATTCATACAATTGAGTTTATATTGGATACATTCAGACAATTGAGTTTATATTGGATATATTCAGACAAGTGAGTTTATATTGGATATATTCATACAATTGAGTTTATATTGGATACATTCAGACACGTGAGTTTATATTGGATACATTCAGACAATTGAGTTTATATTGGATATATTCAGACAATTGAGTTTATATTGTATACATTCAGACAATTGAGTTTATATTGGATACATTCAGACAATTGAGTTTATATTGGATACATTCAGACAATCGGTTTATATTGGATACATTCAGACAATTGAGTTTATATTGGATTACTTCAGACAATTGAGTTTATATTGTATACATTCAGACAATTGAGTTTATATTGGATACATTCAGACAGTCGAGTTTATATTGGATATATTCAGACAATTGAGTTATATTGTACATTCAGACAATTGAGTTTATATTGGATACATTCAAACAATTGAGTTTATATTGTATACATTTAGACAATCGAGTTTATAGTGTATACATTTAGACAATTGAATTTATATTGGATGCATTCAGACAATCGAGTTTATATTGGATATATTCAGACAAGTGAGTTTATATTGGATACATTCAGACAAGTGAGTTTATATTGGATACATTCAGACAATCGAGTTTATATTGGATACATTCAGACACG
Source organism: Archivesica marissinica (assembly GCA_014843695.1). NCBI lineage: Eukaryota > Metazoa > Mollusca > Bivalvia > Venerida > Vesicomyidae > Archivesica > Archivesica marissinica. The sequence goes on from CM026393.1 coordinate 65,218,760, forward strand.
TGAGTTTATATTGGATACATTCAGACAATTGAGTTTATATTGGATATATTCAGACAATTGAGTTTATATGTATACATTCAGACAATTGAGTTTATATTGGATACATTCAGACAATCGAGTTTATATTGGATACATTCAGACAATTGAGTTTATATTGTATACATTCAGACAATTGAGTTTATATTGGATACATTCAGACAATTGAGTTTATATTGTATACATTCAGACAATTGAGTTTATATTGTATACATTCAGACAATTGAGTTTATATTGTATACATTTAGACAATTGAGTTTATATTGGATACATTCAGACAATTGTGTTTATATTGGATACATTCAGACAATTGAGTTTATATTGGATATATTCAGACAATTGAGTTTATATTGGATATATTCAGACAATCGAGTTTATATTGGATATATTCAGATAATTGAGTTTATATTGGATACATTCAGACAATTGAGTTTATATTGGATATATTCAGACAATTGAGTTTATATGGTATACATTCAGACAAGTGAGTTTATATTGGATATATTCAGACAATTGAGTTTATATGGTATACATTCAGACAAGTGAGTTTATATTGGATATATTCAGACAATTGAGTTTATATTGGATACATTTATACAGGTGGTTTGAGATAAACGCATTTAGTAAAGTGACAAACAAAATATTCGAATTCTCAATTTCATATAATTAATTATAATATATTAGAAACAAGCATATAACTTAAAGAGAGGCTCTCTTAAATACCGCATTCGTTCTGAGAAATACGCTCTCTTATATTAAATTATTTAACACTTTTAGGATCGTGACGACTAGACGAAGATTTTTTTAGATTTTATTCTTTATTTACGTCTCATCAATGTACAACAAACAACATTCAATATAATAAAAACATATCGATGTACATTGCCACTCAATAATGAATTATAAGAGACAGTAACAGTAACAATTCACAATAGAACACGATTCAACATATAAGTTTCTTAAAACTAGAGTTTATATAGGTTGATCCAGACCGATACTCTCACAAACTGAAGACAATCGTCAAAATGGTGACGGGCACATTGCCACCATTACACCACAGCCGCAAAACGTCACCATGGGTAACCGCTATCAGTGAGATTCTCGGTCCAAAACAAGACCTACTCTTAGATATAAATGTGTTAAATCTAAATTGCCTACGCTAATCTTATCTAAGAAGTGCTTAAACTATTTATTAAAACACTGATATTGAAAAAGAGCACTAACGCGCTTATTAATTAAAAAATGGTATAAAAAAACAATTATCACCTCTGATCAGATCAGTGATGAACTGATTAGCATAGACTATTTAGTTGGCAATAAAAAAGTATTCATAGTATTAAGAAACAATTGAGATACATTATTTACATGCTAAATATATATATATTACAATCTATGAACTGCATAACATACTGATTTTATTTACACGTCAAAACCCGTCGTTTTTGAAGAATTTCAAAACAGGTTTTGGCACATAATCTTATCAGTTCCTTGCTGGAGAAAATTAAAACAAACTTTTCTGAATCAGAAAGATTAATAAAATTACCATAAATACCCATTGTTTTTCTAATAAGCGGTAACCTATATTTTCAACGGAGTCACAGAATGGACATTTCCTTTGATCTACACTCAGATTCTCGTACCTGCCCGTCTCTATTCTTATTGGTGCAACACCACAACGCAATTTACTCAAAGCAGCTCTATGACTAAGAGGTAAAAACATCATACAGTAGTCTTCTACTTTGAATTCTGTTTTAAATAGCTTATACAACCGTAATTTATTTCTACCTCGACCCGATATACCAACATCTCTATTAATAGATGTAAACCAGTTTAATTTGAACCTAGCCATTAGTTTACTTTCCATTGAGAATACTAATGATGATGGCTTAGGCTCGGTAATATTTGCAAACATACTTAAATTATTTTCATTAAATACTTTTACAATTAAATAATACCAATTTTTACATGAAACATTTGCCTTAGAAGCCACCCAAAGTGCTATGCGTTTGTTCATACGATGTGTATCCATTGACGATATTTTGGACCAGAATAAACATATGCTTTTCCACTGCCATACAACAGTCGGCTTCCAACCCATTTCTCCTGCAATGGCAGTATTTGGAGTGTATTTGCCTACACCCAAAAAGAACCTCATTGCTCTGTTATGAACTGAATCTATACATGAAAATGTTTTGAAGCCCCATATTGGTGCACTGTAATTTATAACAGGCAGCACTGTAGACTCATAAAGTTTGGTATATACAACATTTAGAACTTTACATTTGGCAATTAAGAGACCAAGGGCACGGCTAGCACTTTGAGCTACTGCTTTAGTCATTATGTTATAATCCACATGTTCACTTAACAACACACCAAGATACATATACTTATCAACAACTTGTATTAATTTAATACCACATATAAAGTTGACGGTTGTTCTCTGTACCGATTTAGGACGAAAATGTACAATATTACTCTTTGAGGCATTGACATTCATTTTATTTAAAATACACCAATTATTCAAAGCATCTAATAGTATTTGTAGATCAGACTCCGATTCGGCTAGAAGGACAATATCATCTGCATAGAGCAATATACATATCTTTTCATCGCCAGCATTTATTCCAATATCAAATGATTTCAGATAAACTGTAAGGTCATTAATAAACAAATTAAACAGAAGTGGGGATAGAATACAACCCTGTCTAAGACCACAATTAACATTAAACCACTCTGTCTTGAAAGAATTAACTCTTACACAAGATTCAACACTGCAGTGTGACTGTAATAAACATGTCAGAACGATGTATTATAATTCGTGTTAACAATGATGTATTGATGGACATATTACTGAGAAAAAGCTAATTAGACTTGAATCGAGTATTTGAACAAATCTACCAAGAACACGTCTGACATAAAACGGAAAGTGATGCTTACGGCATTTTAGATGGCAGGTAACTAAGTAGTCAACATAACACCGAAAGTGATGTTTACGGCATTTTAGATGGCCGGAACTAACTAGTCAACATATGGCTGACACTTCATGTCCAATTTATTTATATTTATTTATTTATATTTCGGGTTTTACGCTTGCATCAGCACCATTTTGGGCTATATCGCCGGCGGGCAGTTTACACCTTTCCTGGGCAGGCTCCAACGGTTAACCAGTACTTGGGTGCACCAACCTCCGTAAGAAACTGCCAACGTTTTCATATAAATGAGACACGGTCTGAGCGGGGCTCGAACCCGTCAGTGATGATAGGTTACAGTGGTATACGAGTCAGCGACCTTAACCACTCGACCATGGAGGCGGACCACACTTCATGTCCAATATTTGTACACTTCTAGTATATGTACATATTGTAGGCTTAAGGGATTTTAAGGTTTAAGGTGTTAGGTTTTTTCACCTTTTTATCACACTACCAGTGTCCTCTTTGGTGGAATTATAGTAGCTGAGGAGGCCTGGTAGCTCACTTTTTCTACCCCCCACGCATGGCCATAATAGCTCAAGTATTGACAGTTAGACATTAACAGAGAAGAAGAAGAATATTGCTTGTTGATTTAATTTCGATTTTATTTTTAAATCGAGCTTGTCATTTGTACGAAACTATCCACTAGGACATTGATTTTAATATACCCATGGACGAATACATGTGCTTAGCTAAGACATGCACCGAACTGTAACTCCGACTAAATAACATGGTGTATCTCGTGTTCCTACTTTTCACAAATTAGTTTATACAAATTTATTTTAGCTCGATTGCGAAACACGTTCTTACAACTTATATTAATCGCTATCGAGACCTCATTCCATCCCAATCCATCGCCATGAGGGAGAGAGAAGAGCCAATGTGGAATTTAAATGCCTTGCCTAAGGGTACAATCGTAACGGCTCCAGCGGAGAATCGAACTTCACACATATTGACTGATACACCAAATTATAGATGCATACATGTCGTGTGTGTCAGATCCAGGGTTCTTTATGTGCACTCCATACATGCATATCAATATGAGGAAGACAACATTTACAATATATACAACGACGCATACACTCATAGTGTATACAAAACCGTTAAACTATATTTGATACAAATAAAAGTAGTTAACAATTATATGAACGTCAATCCATCTAAACAATTATATGAACGTCAATCCATCTAAACATCTAAACAATTATATGAACGTCAATCCATCTAAACATCTAAACAATTATATGAACATCAATCCATCTAAACATCTAAACAATTATATGAACGTCAATCCATCTAAACATCTAAATAATTATATGAACGTCAATCCATCTAAACATCTAAACAATTATATGAACGTCAATCCATCTAAACAATTATATGAACGTCAATCCATCTAAACAATTATATGAACGTCAATCCATCTAAACATCTAAACAATTATATGAACGTCAATCCATCTAAACATCTAAACAATTATATGAACGTCAATCCATCTAAACATTTAAATAATTATATGAACGTCAATCCATCTAAATAATTATATGAACGTCAATCCATCTAAACAATTATATGAACGTCAATCCATCTAAACATTTAAATAATTATATGAACGTCAATCCATTTAAACAATTATATGAACGTCAATCCATCTAAACAAATATATGAACGTCAATCCATCTAAAGACAATTTGTAATTAATAAACTGGATTTTGCGTTTCTTTCCGGGAGATCAATATTGACTTGATTATATCATGTAAAGCTTTGAAAGAAAATTCCAGATAAGTTGCCTGTGTGTGTGTTTTATGTTTATTTATCGCTACCGGTTGCCCATATGAGCGACGCCTCCTGGAGAGATTAGTAATTTTAGATTTTTGGAGGATAGTGCAATGATACAGACAGAGACCCATTCTAGAGTCTTCTCTGGGTTTTTGCGTGCACGGTGTAAAGCACCGACACGAGACCTCGGATTAACGTCCCATCTGAAAGACTGTTAATTTTATTAGGGCCAGACGGGGGATCGAACCTGTGATCCCTGGATTACCAGTCCAGCGTGTTACCACTGGACTACAGATCCGTCTGCTGAGATAAGTTGCCCAAATTAGTGTGTGTGTGTTTATATTAAGGTTGTATATACGTAAATAGGTAGAAGTGCATCCGCGGTCGAATGTAGTCCCAATAAATAATATAGTTCATTTTTCTTTTTGGTAAAAATGCATTTTTATGACAGGCAGTGTATAGTTTTGTTTGGTTTTTGAGAAATTATGTGACTTGAGAAGACTTCAGATTAGTTGATGTGTAGAAAAGATGTGGTATAAGATTTCAGGCCATTGTAAACTGAAGGTTGGTATACTGTATTATTTTGCGGAGGAATACAGTGTGTAAACACAGTGACGTTATTCACAGGTGAGCACTGGCTATGGAAAACATTATAATTGGAAGAGTTTTGCTCTTTTACAGTTTCATTTGAATACCTCTTGAGAGTGGATGTGGTATCAGAAGAAATGAAAGATTGGAAATATAAATGAACAGACTGTATGTTTTTACTTTTTACTATGTATTTAATAGACACTTTATTTGTTGTTTAACAACCTTAACGAGTAAATATTTGTTATTTTATCAGAGTGTGTCCAAATATATACGTAACAACGTGCAAGAAATGCAGTGCTAAGGTTAATATTTTCATTTCGCTTTGAAACGTCTTCATAGCAAATTATTGTTCGTCTGCCAAAATGCACACACAGTGATCCTATTAGCCGTAGAGGTGGTGCAGACAATCGAATGATCCGACCCAATGAGCCTAAGCTACTGCAGTCAGCGTAATTATCCAATTGAAATGTTCTCTGCAGTACGTCTGGCTCAACACTGACATCCCATTTAGATTGTCTATACCACGTCATATGGCAACTGTTACTGACAATGCATTGAGATGGTCTAAGCCACGTCCTATGGCAACTGATACTGACAATGCATTGAGATGGTCTAAGCCAAATCCTATGGCAACTGATACTGACAATGCATTGAGATGGTCTAAGCCACGTCCTATGGCAACTGATACTGACAATGCATTGAGATGGTCTAAGCCAAGTCCTATGGCAACTGATACTGACAATGCATTGAGATGGTCTAAGCCAAGTCCTATGGCAACTGATACTGACAATGCATTGAGATGGTCTAAGCCACGTCCTATGGCAACTGATACTGACAATGCATTGAGATGGTCTAAGCCAAGTCATATGGCAACTGATACTGACAATGCATTGAGATGGTCTAAGCCAAGTCCTATGGCAACTGATACTGACAATGCATTGAGATGGTCTAAGCCAAGTCCTATGGCAACTGATACTGACAATGCATTGAGATGGTCTAAGCCAAGTCCTATGGCAACTGATACTGACAATGCATTCCGTTTTGTAGTAAATAATAATTTCTTATCAGTATCCATAGAACGTTTATATCCACGGACCTATTAGAAGAAAGTGTATGAAAGTACCTCACACACGCTGAATTTAGAATAATGTTCAATCGGTATGAAGAGACAGAAAATGTTATTTATGAGTGAAGCTTCATTAAACCCCCTTGTTATTAATTCTATTATACATGCATAGCATTGAGTATACAAATTTCCGTATAATAGAGACTATGATGGACAGTTCCCATATATCCAAGATTAATTCTCATATCGTATATCAACATGTAGAGAGGATTGCAGACGAATGTATTTCTCCTAGATCACTACATTATGTTTCAATTAACCCTTTCAACCCCACAGGCCTCTAAATAGGCTTATGAAAAGTGTAGATCCAGATGAGCCGGCTCGTAACGAGCCGTCTCATTAGGACCTGCACTTTTTTGCCAGTAATAATTATTACTATTTTTAGATAAAATTACCCATTTTGATAAATGAACTGGTCCAAATGTAATTTTCTTATTAATTTATTGGTCTAAAAATAGCATGCACCAGTCCGTGTCAGTTACTTGGGGTTGAATGGGTTAAGCAAGTCGAAACAACGAAAAATAAACTATGCACTTGCGTTAGAGGTAACCGTTTATAAAAGAATAGAGGCAAATGTGGTATAATAATGTGCGACATATTGGGTAAATTAGTGCAATGTGTGAAGGATTATTTTCTTCGCCTCTTCACTCATGATAGTAAAATCCATAATTCTAAAATTTGCAAACGAAAAAGTTAAGCTCAATATAAAAATGCACAATTATTTTATGGTGTCGGTATATTACTATGGTATTGATATATAATATAGCGTTAGGACCTAATGACTTCCTTGTTTTATGGTGCCAGTATATTACTATGGTATTGGTATATAATATAGCGTTAGGACCTAATGACTTCCTTGTTTTATGGTGTCTGTATATTACTATGGTATTGGTATATAATACAGAGTTAGGACCTAATGACTTCCTTGTTTTATGATGTCGGTATATTACTATGGTATTGGTATATAATACAGAGTTAGGACCTAATGACTTCCTTGTTTTATGGTGTCGGTATATTACTATGGTATTGGTATATAATACAGAGTTAGGACCTAATGACTTCCTTGTTTATTGGTGTCGGTATATTACTATGGTATTGGTATATAATATAGCGTTAGGACCTAATGACTTCCTTGTTTTATGGTGTCGAAACAAAAAAAACAAAAATACAGAGTTAGGACCTAATGACTTCCTTGTTTTATGAGCCAGTATATTCCTATGGTATTGGTATATAATACAGAGTTAGGACCTAATGACTTCCTTGTTTTATGGTGTCTGTATATTACTATGGTATTGGTATATAATATAGCGTTAAGACCTAATGACTTCCTTGTTTTATGGTGTCTGTATATTACTATGGTATTGGTATATAATATAGCGTTAGGACCTAATGACTTCCTTGTTTTATGATGTCAGTATATTACTATGGTATTGGTATATAATACAGAGTTAGGACCTAATGACTTCCTTGTTTTATGATGTCGGTATATTACTATGGTATTGGTATATAATATAGCGTTAAGACCTAATGACTTCCTTGTTTTTGTTATTACTTAGTGTGTAACATGCCCATTGTCCATGTCGGCCAATAATTTCTCTGTTTGGAAATAAAGATATAATATAAACTATTTGCAATTATTGTGCGTGTATTGCTATACTAATATGCTACATATGACTATTGGTCACAATTACATGTGACTACAAACATAAAATATACATATTTATAATACAATAATTAAGAGGTATCAACCGTGGTATATCGCCGAAGGCCTGACTGATATATTTCTACGCATTAGAACGACAAACGAGGGTTATTCTGCGATATACCACGGTTGTTACTTATTATTTCGATTCTAACACGACTTACTTCTATTAATTTTAGACGAGAATCAAAGGAGTATTTTCTTCAAACGCCGTGGTACTCCGCTGCACTTGGCTTTCGAAATTTCCTCCCGCGTAAGGGGTGATGACGTTATTCTTTATGGAAAGTATTAATCTAGTGCATAAATGAACAACAGTTGTAACTGATCAATAATTTTATTTATTTTGTCAAATAAAACTGTACAGAATAGTAACTGAAACGTTACTTAACAGAAAAACAAGACGGACAAGAGATTATCTGATTCAAAAAATAGCTCACTTCCGCGAATTCCCACGGTAGTATTTACAAACATCGCGTGACTTTCATTCATAAAACTGTACACGCATTGTATAAATGGAACAGCCAAAGCACGGTGCGGGCAGCATAGTGCAAGGTAGGTATATCGCAGAATAACACGAGGTAGTTTTTATAAGTATGTATGTTATTAGCTGGGTCGTGTTAGAATCCTAAATAATGAATTTTCCATACGAGTACTTGATTTGTTATGCTTTTTCAGGTAATATTTAGGAAACATTTTCAAATAACAATATTTTTTCACAATAATAGAATGTCTTGGCACGTTGTATGTCATTACTTCTATGTATGTCATACGTATCAGTATCATTCTGATTTGGCCGGTTGGTAGCTTAAATGTAGCCCAACACATTTGATTTTTTCAGATTAAATCGTATACTAACTCTAAAACTATGAAGCATACACACACTCTATTCAAACACGGCTCTGTATTTGTTTGTTTGCGCAAATCAGGAATTTGCAATGTTTCAATCTGCAATAAACCATGGTTGAGCCAAACGTGACGTCATTTTACTATCATGTTTGTACTTTTGTGACGTCATTTATGCTTTCTAAGAAATACCGCATATTAATTAATTATGAGCTATGTAGATATATCGGTCAGGTTAGAATCGAAATAATATTTGTATTTACGTTACTTATGGTCGAATAAAACGAGGTATGTCGTTCTGAGAACCGGAATTAACCACTTAGGCCTATGACCTGCGTGGTTATTACTACGCGTCAGAATTCCAGGCCATGTTTTATTCGCAAATAACTAACTGAAAGACAAATGTTATTTTTTAAGCGAGTCACATAGTCATTTAAATGATAGATTGGTATTGCAACCTAATATCCTCAACGCGAATTACTTTACAAATATTACTATTCTAACGTCATTGTATCTTATAAATGGTAATTATAAGAAGATGAATCAAGCTTGATTTATTGAATGGACATATAAGAGATTAATGGCGATTTCTAAGAACCGGTTTCTTAGAATATATCGGAGAGCAACAAATTCCAAGTACATATATAAATTGCTTTACTCATTACTTGTAAATGATATCGCCGTAGGAAAGAGAACGTTGTCAATGTGGTGGCTACTCCTATTGAGATAGTTGAATGTTATTACAATTATGCACCCGCAAGTATTACATAGGCGTATCTATTCAACATATATACACGGAACAATACCGAGGAAGCTAGACAATTGGATTGTGGTCGGTCGGTGGTTCTACTCGCGTGCCGGATCTTGTCTGAGATACTGCTCGGAGTGTCATCCGGAGTCACCATATGTCATCTGAAGCTGGTGCGACGTAAACCATGTGCCGGTTCTTGTCTGAGATACTGCTCGGAGTGTCATCCGGAGTCGCCATATGTCATCTGAAGCTGGTGCGACGTTAATACACAAAACAAACAAAACAAACAGTCCTCTGAATTCTTGTATTTGACCTAACTGCATTGAAATGCTAGAACACATTTTATTCCAATAAATAAACATACAGACATATCTGGAATTAGCAATAAAATCATTCATTATCAAAAGATAAACTACATTATACTTAAGGCACTATTTGCCTCTATTCGATGGCATAACGATAAAGAACCCAAACAAACATGATGTCGAGCCCGGAACTGGAACTATTGATTCGGATGGACGGACGGACGGACGGATAGTGCGAACACTATTTGCCTCTATTCGAGGGCATACAGATAAAAAACCCAAACAAACAAACATGTTGTCGAGCCCGGAACTGGAAATATTGATTCGGATGGACGGACGGATAGTGCAAACACTAGTTGGCTCTATTCGAGGGCATAAAGATTAAAACCCCAAACAAACAAACATGTTGTCGAGCCCGGAACTGGACATATTGATTCGGATGGACGGACGGATAGTGCGAACACTATTTGCCTCTATTCGATGGCATAAAGATAAAACCCAAAAACAAACAAACAAATTGTTGTCGAGCAGTTCGTTTATACAATTTACTTTAGCTCGATTGCGAAACAAGTTCTTTCAACTTATATTAATCACTCTCGAGACCTCATTCCTGGTGGAATCCATCGCCATGAAGGAGAGAGAAGAGGCAACGTGAAATTTAAATGCCTTGCCTAAGGGTACAATCATAACGGCTCCAGCCGGGCTCGAACTCCGGACCAGCGTGTCGAGCAGTCACAAGTCGTATGCGGTCATCTTTTATTATTTACTTTGGGTGACACAATAATGGCAACCATGTTTCATGGGAAAGTGATAATCTTGGAATGAATGGAATGGCGATATACTAGATAGATAGATATCTTTTATTCCACCATATGATGAGATACATTTACATAATAAACACAGACAATTGATAACAAAATGAACAGATGAAATGGAACATAGAACTTTTACACATATATGCACTATAATATATTATGTGTGTATATTTCTACATCTACACACATAACACACACATACACACAGATACACAATACATACATACCTACCTACATGCATATACACATATACATATATTTATATACATATACATGTATACATATATACATATACACACATATACATACATACACCCATGCATATACATGCATATACACAGACATACAGACTACTGGATATGTCATTGACATTAATATATGAACTATATTAACCATTTTATTAGCTATGTATACATATCTTTGTAGATCTGAGATCTTGTATTCATTACATTCAGTATATTCATTATATTCATGAATACTTTCATGAAGTATGTGTACGTTACTTAGGAAAAGGTTCGTCTTTTCAACTACAGAAAAGTCGTTGTTATTTCTAAGACCGACTCGAATTAATTCCAAAGCATGTCCAAAGTAGCAACCCTAAACGAAAACGAAAGCTTTAGGGAATCAGAATTGGACAATTTTAACTGTTTTCAAACCCAGTTTGTAAGGGTATATTACAATAATAAATAGTTTAAGCATTTTGCTAAATGATGCATATATCTTAACATTAATTTGAAACATTGCACTCTCTGTGACTCACTCATAATTAAAGTTGAAAATCCGGATAACATTTCAATAATTTGATCTCTATAATACATATTAGTGAGGCTAGTATGTCCCAGAGAGTTATGAAAACTATTCCACATATTTTGTCTGGTAGCGTCGTTTACTCGACAAAACAATACCAGATGGATTGCTATGGAGTCCGTTACGAGTTTACAGTTTGGACATTTGTAATTTGTTTGTGGGTATGCCAGCATAATTACGTCTTCATCTATAAGTGTAGTCCATCAACAATCTTATGATCTCTCCAATCGCACACAGGAATGCTTGCATCTTCTTCTTCTGTCAGGTTAGGTCAGATGGGAACTATCATCACACTAAGGCACTTTAATGTAATTACCAGCATAGATCTAAACCGAGTTCCCACCATTAAAGGATCAAAAAGAAACGACACCGACTTTTATTTATACAAATTTATTTTAGCTCGATTGCGAAACAAGTTATTTCAACTTATACAAATCACTCTCGAGACCTCATTCCTGATGGAATCCATCGCCACGAGGGAGAGAGAAGAGGCAACGTGGAATTTAAATGCCTTGCCTAAGGGCACAATCGTAACGGCTCCAGTGGGGCTCGAACTCCGGACCTTTCGCACCTGAAGCGAACGCGCATCCACTGTGCTATCACGACTTCCACGACACCGACTAATATGTGCGCACACTAATTATTTAACTATAATCATAGATGAACAGAACATTTTAACATAACAGAACGTTTATTCAGGCTTTTAAATAGTTTTCGCCAGATATACATATATATCATTTGTTGAAACAAATTGTATGGATTTATTCATTAATGATTGGCTTGAATCAGTACATATACTAGATAGCCTGTCTGGAAACGACCGTAACAAACTACGAACCTACCAGCTTTTCAAACTAGATTTCGATGTTGAACAGTATTGTAAGATTAATATGCAAATTAGCCATCGTTCAGCATTTAGTAAGTTTCGTTTTGGTGTTGCGCCTCTACTCATTGAAACTGGGTGATACGAACATCTGACTACATATTAATCGTATTTGTCCATTTTGCAATGCAGTTGAAGATGAAATGCATGCCGTTATAGATTGTTGTATGTGTGAGGATATATGTGATACAATAAATGTATCTGTGTTTAAAACAAATAAATTGATCAATATATTCATTAATCAGGCATTGTGCCAAAACCTGCTTTAATATTTTACAGCGTCGTAGTTCTTATCTATGAAAATAACGTGTACATTGTTATATTTGTGAACACATTTTTATGTGAACTATGTAAAAACTGCTAATTCATCAATCACTGATCTGATAAGAAGTGGTTCTGATTTCTTAATACATATTCTAATTTGCGCGATAGTGCTCTTTTCCCCTGACAGAATCTTAAAAATAAAAACATTATTTTAATTATTTTTAGTGCTATGATTAGCGACTTTTACAAAGTCATTAGAACGTAAGCCATGTATCACGTATTGCAACATGCTATAGTATTATTGTCTCTTATAATTCTCATTTGTAGACTAGCTATCTGTTATAATTTTAAGGTCAACGTCATATTGGTTTCATTAAAAAAAGTCTATTTATTATTAGTTATAGAGAAAATTTAAATAGCGAATGAACAGCTAAGCAATATAAATAACCTGGAACATTATAATATTATAGTAACTGCTACAATATAGCAATATTTTAAATGTGAGTAATTACTGTAAATGTATGCATACTATATGTAAAATATGATCATGAATACGAATAACCTTCTCCAAATTTAAACAACTATATATTTCTTTACGTTTGATATCTATGTACATTGTACAAGTATTTATATAATTTATGCTATTATCACTGTTTGCCATAAAGTATGCATGTATATGTCCTCATGGGCATTTGAGCCTATTGGAATTCAGAAATAAAATATCATATAATTTAAATTGAAATATATGTACTGTGCATAGATGAGGCAGAACTAACGATATAATATATAATATACACAATTAATCAAAATATAACAATACTAATTCACGTGAATTGGTATAAAAGTTTGCAATATCACCAATAACAGAGGATCAATACATTAGATCTACATTATAATATCTAAAAGTGAAGTTTCAATGAGTCTTTAATACAATTAACTAGATTAATTATAATATGGTTCTTGGTAGATTGCAATAGGTCAATACACTTGTACATTAATTGCCTTTGATAGAAATACTATTTAATTCCTCCCTGTCCTCACTAAAACAAGAACATAAGCATATAAAATGGTACTCATCTTCAATATCTTGAATATTACAACATAAACAATATATTTCATTTCATTCAAATATATTTATATAAAACCGATCCGATTGAATTTTAAGCCAATAGGCAGATACGCTAATTTTGGTTAATTCATATCGAATTATGACAGCACTTGCTAATTGCCAGAGAGGGTGATGATAGCTCGTGTAAAACGACAGAGCATTATGATAGCCCTTGCAAAATGATTAGAATCTAGCTCAACATACACGAGCATGATAGTGACATCCGATATACGCAGGAAGGTCAAGGATAGGTGGTATCATAATTATCGTTTCTGCATATTTAATATGGCGTCCGTGGTGTGTGGCGTCCGTGGTGTGTGGCGTCCGTCGTGGTGTGTGGCGTCCGTGGTGTGTGGCGTCCGTGGTGTGTGGCGTCCGTGGTATGTGGCGTCCGTGGTGTGTGGCGTCCGTCGTGGTGTGTGGCGTCCGTGGTGTGTGGCGTCCGTCGTGGTGTGTGTCGTCCGTGGTGTGTGGCGTCCGTGGTGTGTGTCGTCCGTGGTGTGTGGCGTCCGTGGTGTGTGGCGTCCGTGGTCCAGTGGTAGAGCGTCGGATTTGGAATCGAACTGTCCCGGGTAAGATACTATGTCAGGCCACGTATGTAGTGTCATTGAGCAAGGCACCTCACACACATTGCTTAGTACTGGTTAATCGCTTAGGTCGGCTAAGCCTGCCCAGGAAAACATGTCTAAGTCCCCGCGAGGGGTTTGACATTAAACGAACATACATACATACATACAATATTATAATTCTTCATTGCAGTTTCCATTCTTTTGATTGGATAACGGTCCAGTAAATACATCGTTATAGCTCCTGGCTAGGCAGGGTATATAACCAGTAGATGACTGGTAATCCAGATCGCAGGTTCGATCCCCCGTCTGACCCTAATATAATTAACAGTCTTTCAGATGGGACGTTAAACCGAGGTCTCGTGTCGGTGCTTTACACCGTGCACGTAAAAGAACCAGAGGAGATTCTGGAATGGGTCTCTATTTTTATCATGCACTATCCTAAAATTACTAATCTCTTCAGGAGGTGTCGCTCATATAGGCAACCGGTAGCGACGATAAATAAACGTAAAACACACACATATCGCGTGCCTCACAAGCTGTGCATACGGTTCGGTGATGCGCAATGTTTCTGTACAAGCGGCTGAAATACATATGGGGGTAATTGTTTGCCATTTTACACCATTTAAATATGTTGAATTGCTAAACACAAGATAAACAAACAGCGATATACAACATGTAAATCTATGGAAACAGTTATGGCATCTCAAATCTGGAGGAGCCTGTGTCAGGTTAAAGTATATCCCATTCGTGAAATTATTCAATTGAGACAATCGACTTGGTAAACTGCTAAAATAAAATCGTTGAAAATCCCTAAACAAAAAAAAGACTAAACATTGTTTTTCAGTGTAATAACATTGTTGTTTGGCTTGTTGACAGGGTATATACAGTGCCAACAAGGGGCGATATTCACCGCACCTGCTAACAAACCAAATAACATATAATATTTCGAACACTGACTACGTTCAGCCCAATTATAAACTGCTGCAAGTCAAAGTCTTTGTGCTACAGATTTGTCGTTCTGTAACAATGTGATTCCATTAACCGCCTTTGAGGATGTGCAGACAATCGAATGAGCTGGTTTATAATGTACAACTATGTCTCACGTAGGTATTCAAATGAAGAGATCGATGCAGTACGTCTGGCGCATTACTGTCCTTTCAATGTAATTGGGATAAGTCGCAAATTTACTGATTAAGCATTGGAAGCATAAAAAATTATATCCCACGAGCCTGATTCACAAAGCCGTAAAGCCATTCTGATTGGCTTAGGACAAATGTTTATTTATAAGCACTTTGTAAAATGTTCCATCCCAGAGTAATGATCAATGTCTGCTGATTAAGCATTGAAAGCTTACATTAGCCCAGGTCCTATTAGAAATTGCACGAAATAATCATTATGAAAGAAGATAACGTTGAGTAAAGCTTCATTAAGTCTTCCTGTTATTACATTTTGAAACGATGTACATTAATTGCCCATATATCCAAGATTAATGATAATAATAACTGTGTCGGGTTATCACCAGAAGATATAGAGGGTATTTGTGTTTAAAGCAGCATTACATCGTAATAAAGGATGCTTTGGGTGAAATATAAATACTAATGTGTGTTTACAAAAATCGAAATAGTCGCTCAGAAACGATAACATTCCAATAAATTTAAACCGTAGTATACGCGAATTTGTTTATCAACACACGAAATGAAAAACACGCACAGCGCGCATGTGTGAAACAACAGAGGATGTAGAAAACAAAGTATATATTTTGAACATGAAAGACTATCTATCTATCTATCTTCATATCAAGTAATTTAATTAAAAAAGACAACGTGGGACAAATGGGGACGATCCATTCCGAATGTAAACAAGTGCGGACGATGCGTTCCGGTTGTAAACAAGTGCGTGACCGATCGACTCGGAGAGTCCTGCTTTCGGTTTCGAGTTTGTTTTATCGCCAAAACACACTGTTTACCAAATGAACATAAGCATACAAAGTATGATGTTAGAATGTGTAGCAGCATTGCTACCCATACGTAAAACCATACGTAAAAATTGAATTGTTCAAATATCTTTTATTTCATACGATGTAATGCTGCTTTAACGTCACACGAGGAAATACAATTTTCGGTGATTAATCGATGACATAATATCCTATCTTTAAGTAGCTTACACTAATAAACACAATCTTCTATTTCTTTTATGATTTCCAATGAATTTGGCTAATATAATATTTGTTTTCAAATTTTATTCATTTTAACTGCCCTGTCTGGAGCCTCATTGCACTACGTGACACAACAACCACACAACCACACGCAACCACTTCTCTTTGTGTGAACATGCGTAATACGAAATAGTTCCTGTATAAAGTTAGTTTCTGTTTGCTGTCAAAATTAAAAACTACAGGCAAAACAAATTCACTAGAATATAGTATTACTTAATAATTAAATCAGAAAATAGCTAAAATACAAAAGTACATCTAACCGCGCAGGAATACGAAACGAAACCGGTGGATGTGAAAATGCCATCTTTCGCTGTTTCAAAGCGGTGTAAGATGGAGTTTTCATTGGAAAACATAAAAGAAAACGTATTAACCGTTTCGTCTGTCCAAAGGTATATATAAACAAACAAAACATTTTCAGTCCGAATAAAACTACCGTAAACAGAAACTCACGAAATGGTTTGTAAACCCTGAATAAAAATATTCCATTCCATGATGACAAAGGTTGGATCTGGCAGCATCCTCTACTGTTCTTACTCTTATTACAGTACTCTGTATCTTCGTTCATTTCTCTATACTAATTAATTGGATGTTCTCGTGATTTATGTTCGTTCTTCGTAATTTTTGTTTGCTTATTTACATGTTATTATTCAACTATTCCTCTTGGGGATGGCAGTTTACTAATGTTGTTGGAACTTGTTGCCCAACCCACATTTGCTTTGCTTTGTCAGGATTATGTATGTAATGTAAATACGTTTATTTATCGTCGCTACCGGTTGCCCATATGAGCGACGCCTCCTGAAGAGATTAGTCGTTTTAGATTTGTAGGATAGTGCAATGGTACAGAGAGAGAGACCCATTAAACAAATAACTTGTCCAGTTTTATGCAGTTTCTTTGTTCGGGTTTTACGCCTGCATAAGCTATATCGTCATGCAGTTTACCTAACAAAACCTTTCCTGGGCAGGCGTCCGCGTTTAACCAGTACTTGGAGCACCTCCGTAAGAAACTGCAACGTTTTAATATACATGAGACACGGCCTTAGTGGTGCTCGACCAGTGATCATCAGTGATGATAGGTTACAGTGGCATACAAATCAGCGACCTTAACCACTCGACCACAGAGGCGGACTATAAGCAGTTACATGCTTGGTCAGCATTAATGACAATCTATTGAGCAATTGCATCCCCTGATAGATTTGGCACAACGAACTATTTCTAATCATTACATCTGAGAAACAGTTTTCAATCTGATATACATATACAGTCAAACCTGTCTTAAGCAGCCAGCCAAGAGAATCACAGAAAGTGGCTGCTTAGCACAGGTGGCTGCTTAATAGAGGTCAAATGTATAATAAATCAACATATTTGGAATCTGGAAACTGGCTGCTTAATACAGGTTGGCTGCTTAATACAGGTGACCACTAACACAGGTTTGACTGTAATTAATTATCCGACTTAATGACCGCATTCAACATTCATTCTAAATCGATACTATAAGTATGTAGTTGTAGAAAGATATTACTTTGCTACAATACGTCACAATATTCTCTGATATAAATGTTCGTTTTTCGTCTGCTTTCAAAATACAGGGCAATAATAAAACAATTAAAAAATAATAAAAAAATAATACACCCTGTACATTTTTAGCTTAGATTCAATATCAAATAAAACATGCATTCGGCACACTGACTTGATGTTTGTGTTTATAAATTCGGTATCTGAACAAACAGTGTATTAGTCCGCATCCATGGTCAAGTGGTTAAGATAGCTGACTTGTATACCACTTTAACCTATCATCACTGATGGCTTTGGCTTGAGCCCCGCTCAGGCCGTGTCTCTTTATATGAAAAAGTTGACAGCTTCTTACGGAGGTTGGTGCACCAAGTGCTGGTTAACAGCTGAAGCCTGCCCAGGTAAGCTGGTCATTGCTCAAATGGGCAACCGGTAGCAATGTTAAACAAAACAGTATCAATAATTCACCAATATGCGATTGACAGTTACATCGAAACCAACCAAACTAAGACTGCAACTGTCAATGTTACTAAGACTGCAACTGTCAATGTTACTAAGACTGCAACTGTCAATGTTACTAAGACTGCAACTGTCAATGTTACTAAGACTGCAACTGTCAATGTTACTAAGACTGCAACTGTCAATGTTACTAAGACTGCAACTGTCAATGTTACTAAGACTGCAACTGTCAATGTTACTAAGACTGCAACTGTCAATGTTACTAAGACTGCAACTGTCAATGTTACTAAGACTGCAACTGTCAATGTTACTATGAATGCAACTGTCAATGTAACTATGACTGCAACTATCAATGTTACTATGACTGCAACTATAAAGACAATGTTACTATGTTTGTATGGTCTCGATCATTACTTACATTACTGACTGTGTGTGTCGTTACGTTTATTTATCGTCGCTACCGGTTGCCCATATGAGCGACGCCTCCTGAAGAGATTAGTCCTTTTAGATTGTTGGAGGATAGTGCAATGATACAGATAGAGACCCATTCCAGAATCTCCTCTGGTTCTTTTACGTGCATGGTGTAAGCACCGACACGAGACCTCGGGTTAACGTCCCATCTGAAAGACTGTTAATTGTATTATGGTCAGACGGGGGATCTAACCTGCGATCCCTGGATTACCAGTCCAGCGTATTACTGACTATATTTAGTGGTGGCTATTATACTGTTGCGAAGTACACCTGTGACATCGCCGTAATTATACAGGGACACAACAACCAATAATAAACACACTTGTATTGTTATATTCCCGTGGATTAACGTCGCATAACGGTCATATGGCGACGTATTGATGGCGGAGGAAAACCCCTGGGATGCCCTTCCGAGCAGCAGTTCAAGCACTAACGTGCACCAGTTTATATATTTTATGATAGTTCCGATCTTGGCAATGTCTAATATGATCGCTAGCATGTGTTTCCTTACTGAGGGAAAGGTCAAATAATAAGTGGATAGTTGATTGTTTCGGTCACAGGCACAAGACACATTTTATTTTGCCCTATGGTCATATAGTAAGTAATGTTTACTGAAGGCAACCAACGGAAATGAAACATACATGCAGAAACGTCGACGAGCGAAATCGACAACATTGCATTTCCCGCTGTTCACGATGAAATAATGTACCATTCTGGTGTTATTTGACCGATCGCCATCAAATAAAAAGTATTAATTTTTGTTGATAGAATAAGGTCTTTCGGTCGGGACAACAAGGGCATATCAGAGATCTGGTCGATCTTACCTAGTTTCTCGTCGATGTTTCTGCATGCATGTTTCATGTCCGTTGGTTGCCTTCAGTAAACATTACTTACTATATGACCATAGGGCAAACAAACATAATGTGTGTCTTGTGCCTGTGGTTTCAGTGTATGGTCCAAATATATTTCACCGAATGAACAATGAACTTGAGCATTAAATATTATGGCAATACTAGCTTTCTTTGCTCGTCACTGAAGCATGATTCGATCATTCACTTAACACACATACGTTCTTTTTATTTTAGTTATGACAGCAAAGGATGTAATCGTGCGCGAAATGGCGCTAGAACGTTGCTCTTCTAAAAATGACCATAAATGACGTCACAAAATACGTCACAGCTTGAGTCCGTGCAAAGCAATGATACATAAAATGTGTTCTTTCATCGCTTTAGAAAACATCAAATAAATTCGAGATTTTGAGCAATACATTCTATAAATAGAATTATTATGCTTAACCCTTTCAACCCCACAGGCCTCTAAATAGGCTTATGAAAAGTGTAGATCCAGATCTACAGGATCTGCACTTTTTTGCCAGTAATAATTATTACTATTTTTAGATAAAATTACCCATTTTGATAAATGAACTGATCCAAATGTAATTTTGTTATTAATTTATTGGTCTAAAAATATCATGGATCAGTCCATGTCAGATACTTGGGGTTGAATGGGTTAAACAATCCAAATTCTAGTCGACTGATCACAAGTATTCACACTTTCGAATATTTGAGGACTAATAATACTATGTCGGGAATAAGGATGCGGTCCGATAATCTGTGTTGATTTTATTAAATATTGAAATTGTCTTGTTTATGAAACAATACATTACAAACAATACATTATAACTTCAAATGCAACTCATTTGCTTTTGCTCTTATTATATATGTCTTTGAATTTATTATGTACATGTATATAGCAATAAAATATGATTAAGCAAACAAAAATGCATCTTCGGCGTTTTGCCGAAAACATAGACTTTTGTGTGTGTTTTACGTTTATTTATCGTCGCTATCGGTTGCCCATATGAGCATATCAATTGAACACTGATTGGTTGGAGACTCAGTATAGGTAGTTCTTAGATAGTTCTTATAGTATTTGTTATGGAATTGCAGGTTACCTCGAGTATATGGGAAGTTATATCAGATAGGGTAATCTCTCAGATATCAGAGCGGCACAAGAGACTAGACTAGAACAGTCAGCGAGTTACGAACCAGGGGAATATATAATGAACTGATTAAACATATGTAGTGTTTGAAATTGAGCTGCTGTGTTGGTTACCATTCCCAAGACGTCGCTCAGTGTCCGAAACGAAATGCTAATTTGGCACATCGCTCGATCATTTGACCATTTATTGACTTATACATGACATCTAGATACAGACAATCAATGAATGCACAGTGTGAATATTTTCGGTCAGTTAATAAACGTCGATATAGCAAACTTATTATTATGTCGTAATGCAGACTGTGAATGGGTTGCCTGATTTAGATTGGTGCAGACAATATAATAATCTGACCAAATAAGCCGCCGGACAATTGCATCAAGCTTGTGGAAGTCGTGATAGCGTAGTAGTAGAGCGTTCGCCTCAGGTGCGAAAGGCCCGGAGTTCGACCCCCGCTGGAGCCATTACGATTGTGCACTTAGGCAAGGCATTTAAATTCCTCGTTGCCTCTTCTCTCTCCCTCATGGCGATGGGTTTCCATCAGGAATGAGGTCACGAGGGTAATTAATAGAAGTTATAAGAATATGTTTCGCAATCGAGCTAAAATAAATTTGTTTAGCTATCAAACTTGCGTATCCAGTGTGAGATATTGGTCAGTTACTGCCCCAGAATATTCCCTAAAAGTAGACAGGGCATCTTATGTGATACCTCTGTTTCTATCGTTGTTTCCTTTGCGCAACGTGCTATCATTTTTCATCCACTTTCTCATCTTCAATAATTATTAAATTACTATATATCGATATATGCACCACATAATATCCAATGGGCACCTATCTATATAAAATGTTATCAATGATAACATCACATTTATCATACCACAGCATCTGTTTAAGGAACAACACAGGATTCCAACTAAAACGACCGATATACATCTCGTGATAAATCGGACTATATCTGCCAAGCGAGGTAATAGTAAAACAAGTGATTTTGCCCATTGAGTAGAAGACATTGGAAGCAATTTGAACACATTTCCACTGATTAAACATGGAATGCTCATACAATAGGTTATACTTCACAACAGGGGCCAACATATGGAGTACCATGCAAATACTGTAGGATCAATATATGCAGAAACTTAATATCAAGTCAAACCTCCCATGCCGATCTCCCCACGGCGTACACGTCGCGGCACATCTCGCAGTAGCAGTGTAGGATTCTGGGATATTCTGGTTGTCCACATTGCGACAAGGGACACACGTTGCAGCATCACCGTCTTACGGAAGTGGTGGAGGCATGACCAGACCATTGAGCGACAGAGACGACCAGATGTCTAATTGCCAGATCCGTTTATATGATACTGTGAGATGACTAACAGTAAGGAGGGTGGCCCTAAGATGAGCCGTTCAGAAAGAAGAGACCATCAGGACTTGTCACACTGAAGAGGAAGAAAATGCTTCCTCCAGTTATCGCTTTATCGCACAATCATCGAATACTTCAAGACAAGCACACTACAACACAACACTCTACAAGTCTATAGACACTTCACGAATAATCGATGCAGGAATATAATCGCTTTAGAATGTTCGCCCACATGTTTCGCCGGTGGCGAGGATAAATAAACTACTACTACTGAGTCAAACCTGGTAAATAGCACGTATGAACATGAGCTAAGTTCATAATAAAGTTCATTGGGAAAGAAAAAACTGGCAATGTCTTGAGTGAAACTTCATTACATCCTTATATTATTATATTCTATACCATTGCGTATACAATAAACCGATGAACTGATTACATTTCTAGATGATGGACATATCCCATATATCTGAGATTAATCAGCACATCATATCGCGTATACGTTGCGTGGAACCAGTAATCATGCATTGCTTCTCCTTATATTTCGTATACTCATTGCGTCTCAGTTTGAGCAACACAACAATAAGTCACTTTCATTTTCACACAGTTCCATCATGTTCATACAGTTCCATCATGTTCACACAGTTCCATCATGTTCACACAGTTTCATCATGTTCACACAGTTCCATCATGTTCACACAGTTCCATCATGTTCACACAGTTCCATCATGTTCACATTGTTTCATCATGTTCACACAGTTACATCATGTTCATATAGTTACACCATGTTCACACAGTTCCATCATGTTCACACAGTTACATCATGTTCACACAGTTACACCATGTTCACACAGTTCCATCATGTTCACACTGTTCCATCATTTTCACACAGTTCCATCATCATGTTCACACAGTTCCATCATCATGTTCACACAGATCCATCATGTTCACACA
Organism: Archivesica marissinica; assembly: GCA_014843695.1. Classification (NCBI taxonomy): domain Eukaryota; kingdom Metazoa; phylum Mollusca; class Bivalvia; order Venerida; family Vesicomyidae; genus Archivesica; species Archivesica marissinica. The sequence continues at coordinate 65,242,268 of CM026393.1, forward strand.
GTTTCATCATCATGTTCACACAGTTCCATCATGTTCACACAGTTCCATCATGTTCACACAGTTCCATCATGTTCACACAGTTCCATCATGTTCACACAGTTCCATCATGTTCACACAATTCCATCATGTTCACACAGTTCCATCATGTTCACACAGTTCCATCATGTTCACACAGTTCCATCATGTTCACACAGTTCCATCATGTTCACACAGTTCCATCATGTTCACACAGTTCCATCATGTTCACACAGTTCCATCATGTTCACATAGTTCCATCATGTTCACACAGTTCCATCATGTTCACATTGTTTCATCATGTTCACACAGTTTCATCATCATGTTCACACAGTTACATCATGTTCACACAGTTCCATCATGTTCACACAGTTACATCATGTTCATACAGTTACACCATGTTCACACAGTTCCATCATGTTCACACAGTTACATCATGTTCACACAGTTACACCATGTTCACACAGTTCCATCATGTTCACACTGTTCCATCATTTTCACACAGTTCCATCATCATGTTCACACAGTTCCATCATCATGTTCACACAGATCCATCATGTTCACACAGTTTCATCATCATGTTCACACAGTTCCACCATGTTCACACTGTTCCATCATGTTCACACAGTTCCATCATGTTCACACAGTTCCATCATCATGTTCACACAGTTCCATCATGTGCACACAGTTCCATCATCATGTTTACACTGTTCCATCATTTTCACACAACAGTTCCATCATTTGCACAAAACAGTTCCATCATTTCCACACAACAGTTCCATCATTTTCACACAACAGTTCCATCATTTTCACACAACAGTTCCATCATTTTCACACTGTTCCATCGATTGCTTGCTATGCTACTGTTTATAAATGTGTTTTTAGTAGAAACTTTCTACCTGTTTAGGCCCACCTATAAATATATATCGCAATACGCTTGATATTCGTTTACAAAGACAACAGTTTTAAATAACAGTTAGTTCCGCATTATACTAATAATAACTCATGACACATGTACATACGCCTTTTATTTGCAATTAAGCACACACTCAGTGAAAGGACAGTATTGATATTGGACCTATTTCTTGGATTGAAAGATTGTTGAGATTGATTTAAAATGGACAATATAATGTTGGAATCGGCACCGTGATGTTAGATCTCACAAAAGTATGTACACTATGTACTTATATGTTACCTCTGAGAACCTAATGATTTGCATTGCACATGTATTGTAATGGAGCGAAATAAATCGTCACCCAGTCAGAAAATCACTACAAAAAATCAAAGAAATAGAAGCGTGTTCCACAGCCTCGCATTGAATACCTTACTTTTGAAAGTGAGCACTGACTCCACTAGCAATTTGACTCTCAATCTTTGTGTGGAATTGAAAGCAACAAAGGCCCAATTACGAATGATGAATTCAACCAGTCCGGTCGTACAATATGCCTTGACATAGCCGGTATCTATGGAGACACTTGCTCACATACTACGGGTATGGAGGCCAGAATCCTAAGGCATTCCAGACTGCAGAATCTTCAACAGTGCATAGATCGACACGTGTCATCGTAAAGAGCAGATTAGAGATACTGTTACAAACAGAAGTCAGAGTACTTCTTAAACTCACGAGTTCCAAAGCTATGTGTATACAGTGCTAGGACATGAATGGACGAGGGGATATTGGTGCAAGCACACCGTCTTCTGCCTTACAGGGAACACCTTACTTATGAGACAAGGGAGCTGAAGGGTCATAACAATCATAACCAACTGCTGGGCAACTGGGTGGTATTATGAGAGATGTAATGAAAGCTATGAATGTCACCAGGGCTACATACGTGCAAGTTCTTCAATCAGACTAGAGTGCTTTGCTTTGTGATTAAAGTACCGTTTCTTTCCTTTCGTAGTATCCGAATGATAAGATCCGATATTTCGCTAACAACTGTTTCTAAATCATCATGTGATGTGTCTCTGAATTGCTCAATTGAACATGTGCATGGCTGGGACTTAGAGATAACGATTAAAACTTATCATATGGAATTTACACTGTTCTTCTTTTAAATTTGCCCACAATTTAACCGAGGATGTAGAATAATGAAGTTCGTTTATGATTTTAATTGGTTTTGGTTGGACGGTCAAACTTCAGTGTCTACCACAGTTTCTTGCCACAGTGTTTTTTTGGTTTGTTTTTATATTTAAGCTTTATTTATTTTACAACCATTGCGAAGCAAGTTTTAACTACTTATATTAATCTCTCTCAATGGCGTGGATGAAAGCGGTGGTCATTCATATGGGAGGAAACCGGAGTACCCGGAGGAAACCCACATACCTGTCCGATCTGGCGACCACCGTACCATCTCACTTACTTCCCGGTCCGAGGATCGAACCCGGGTTGCATTGATGAGAAGCAAAGGGCACTGACCACTGCGCTAATCGGACAGCCACAGTTGTAACTACATCATTCATGAGCTTTGTATCCTGTAATGTCAGCAAGCAATGAATGCGAGTGCATGAACTGAATAACTCGAATATTGAAGATAGTTTTATGAATATTTGCGTTATTTCCATTTCTTGATATGCCACTGGGCGAGTATAAAGTCGGTAATAATAGAGCGCTCATGACTACCCTTTATGAACTTGTTTATTGTAGGCTTTCCAATGAAAAATAGAAATGTATCAGTGAAATAACACGACATTCTGTTATTCCATCGGTTGAAAGCAGCAGTGGAAGAATACAGTTTATTTCTCACTGCGTTGCACGTGTGGTAACGTAGCGGCTGCATGTTGAAAACGTTGACGACGCGTATGTTTCCGTACTCGAGCTGTCAGTGACGTCATTTAAGACTTCTATGACGTCATTTATGATCGTCTAAGCACGACGTTCTATCGCCATTTAGCCAACGGTTGCATCGTTTTCTATCTTAAAACCTAAACTACAAAGAATATGTGTTTGCTTAAGTGAATGATCGAATAATATTTCACTCATGAACATAGAAAGCGATTATTATCAGTTAGCTCCAGTTGTGCTAATAATGAGTTCAATATTCATTCTGTGAAATACAATACGATCAAACACCGAAACAAACAAATAAATATCCTTAAGGAAAGGGATTCGGTTACTATGGGGTTACTATGGGGTTACTATGGGGTTACTATGTAACCTTTTTTCCCCAATCCTAACTGTGCTGTTGCAACTAATCCTATGTTATGTACCATTCTTGAATAAAATATTGTTTAAACAAACACATATCCTCATATTAATGTATTGACTTGTTCTCTAGTTCTATCAATAACTAGTCTTCAAAGAATGTATTGAAGCATATTATCTGACGTTGAATACGTAAATCTAAATACTGCATTCACCATTGCAAATATACAAGAGGACATAGAAAACGCACACCTACATTATATGCTAGAGGACATAGAAAACACACACCTACATTATATACTAGAGGACATAGAAAACGCACACCTACATTATATACTAGAGGACATAGAAAACGCACATCTACATTATATACTAGAGGACATAGACAACGCACATCTACATTATATACTAGAGGACATAGAAAACGCACACCTACATTATATACTAGAGGACATAGAAAACGCACACCTACATTATATACTAGAGGACATAGAAAACGCACACCTACATTATATACTAGAGGACATAGAAAACGCACACCTACATTATATACTAGAGGACATAGAAAATGCACACCTACATTATATACTAGAGGACATAGAAAACGCACACCTACATTATATACTAGATGACATAGAAAACGCACACCTACATTATATGATTATTATTACATGAAAACGAAATACGAAGTGTCCGAAGTGTACGTTTTCTATGTCCTCTAGTAGATCTCGTTTTGGTACTCGGGATGTTCGTGAGTGAATTCAGTATTTATTTTGGGTATTACATTTAAGCGAGAACCATCTAAGCGATCCATATTTCTATTCACTTCCGCTGCTTATTGCTGTTATATTAGTCAAATCCTGAAGATCCGTAGAGCTTAATAATACGTTAGTTACTTTGTAATTTACTTAGAATCATTGCAAATAAATAGTAGCGACTAGACGTAATTTCCAAGATAATTTGGAGGTATGCTAAAATTCTAAGTAACCATTGAAGCTTATTACAGTGATAGTTCCTTCTTTCAATACCAAATTCTCATCTATTGAACCAGATATGTAATTATACAAAATACAGCTACATACGAGTTCAGACAAACGTTACTTATAAAATACTACTATTGATGTAAAATATCGCGTCCTATTCATGATGCATTGTCCATTGTACTGTTTCGGACATAAGCCTTACCATTACGCTAATGATCATCAAAGTGTGTCTGGTTGAATCCGTTGAGGTTATCTGGGCAGTGCAATAGATGATGCTATGAATGCTAATGAAGTATTTTGTTGTTTGGATTTTCGCGAAACTGAACGACGATGCTCATCAATCAACATCTGATTCTGTGTATGTGATCATGATGCTTACGACAGTTTTATATGATGTCAGAACCATGCTGTAGATAGATGTGCATGTTTTCTGATTTGTTTCACGATTTCAAACCGTTTAAATAGATAGCCCACTGTTTCCGATCATTAAGTGCATTAACCCTATATATTAGAGTAAATACGGGTAATTTGTTTTTACAGACGGATCTGTAGTCCAGTGTTAACACACTGGACTGGTAATCCAGGGATCGCAGGTTCGATCCCCCGTCTGACCCTAATTAAAATGAACAGTCTTTCAGATGGGACTTTAAACCGATGTCTCGTGTCGGTGCTTTACACCGTGCACGTAAAAGAACTAGAGGATACTTTGGAATGGGTCTCTGTCTGTATCATAGCATTATCCTCCAACACTCTAAAATGACTAATCTATTCAGGAGGCGTCGCTCATATGGGCAACCGGTAGCGACGATAAATAATCGTAAAACACACGAGTAATTTTATTGGATATTTTCTAGAGCGGAATGACAGGGCGCCCCGCCCTTCGTCGTTTTAGTGCCACTAGTTGGACGTTAGCCCCGCCCGTTTGCTTTTTAAAAACAAAGTTTGTTTGTTATATATGTCTCGATAGGTGCGTGTATGAGTGCTTTTGGGCGGACATACCTATGTAATCTAGAACCCGTTCTCCCTGTGGTCAGTATGTACTGCCCTACTGCCTCATTGATCACACTTGATTAGCTGTCAATCACTGTAAGTTAGCAAACTATTCTAGGGGTAATATCCCCTCCCGCACCTACCTCCTTCGCAGCTCAATATACATAATGCCCCTTTTCTGTCCATTCCTGCCGCTTTTCTGACGCACCCTGCTCTTTTTTCCACTCTAGAATGAACCCTAATTTAATAAATGCCTTATTTGGAGGCTAGTATAATTGTGCTTGTATCAACATAATAGTTGTCAATAAAATAAAAGAAACGTCTATAGATCAGTTTTTGTAGTCGGTGTGTGATGGGAGTTATTATTTGTAGGGAGATGGATGCTATGTCATTGTAGATGAATATGTCTCAATATATCGATGCATCTACGCAAACATCTGATTTGAACCGTGATACACCACACTCTCCCGGTAAACAGACACCCCAGTCTGCTGTCCCAAATCTACACACAAAGCTATATGTTCCTCTTCATAAAACGTCATCACAGTCATCCTTTTCTTAGGGTAATTCTAAACCCACTGTCCACTACTAATGGATTTTAGATAACGGTCAAAAAGTCAACACACAATTCAGTCAAGAAAATTACACAATGACCCTGTACTATTACTCGGTGGAATCCACTGTCCTATGGTTAACGAAATTATATAAATTAAATTTCATTGAGTAATTTTTGATTAAGCACTTTCGTTTATTCCTCACTTGCAATAAGTGAACGGAAGGTGCGTCAATGCAATGGATCTCATCAAAGAATACGGACCGCGGGAGGAGAGGGGCTGATCAAAAGGTATTCCTTAAACCTGCATAGAGCATAGAGCACTCATTCGATCCAAACACGATCATGGATCGATAGTGTATGGATCAGCCAGAACATCATACATTAAAACACTTGACCCAACACATCATGAAACCTTACGAATTACACTTGGAGCTTTCAGAACATTCACCAATACCTAATTAATATGTCGAAGTCAATGAACAATCTATACATCTTCTACATGAAACACTATCTCAACAATATGCTTTTAAATCCCAAGAAATCCAGCGGAAAATCCGTGTTTGATCTAAGCAATACGACTTCCTATGAGACGAAGCCAAAGGCGATACGCTTTCCTGAACTTCGCAACGAGAAAGCTATTCCGGAGGTAGCTTTTCACATTGCCAACGTATATGAAACTTTCATATCAGATCAACCGTCTTAAACATTATATTATTATACACCAGCCTGATAACCCTAAATCATGGAGAGAACCGAATCTAATATGGGGAGGACCGAATTTAATATGAGAAGGACCGAATCTAATATGAGGAGGACCGAATTTAATATGAGGAGGACCGAATATAATATGATGAGGACCGAATCTAATATGGGGAGGAACGAATTTAATATGGGGAGGAACGAATTTAATATGAGGAGGACCGAATATAATATGATGAGGACCGAATCTAATATGGGGAGGAACGAATTTAATATGGGGAGGAACGAATTTAATATGAGGAGGACCGAATCTAATATGGGGAGGACCGAATCTAATATGGGGAGGACCGAATCTAATATGGGGAGGACCGAATCTAATATGGGGAGGAACGAATTTAATATGGGGAGGAACGAATTTAATATGGGGAGGAACGAATTTAATATGGAGAGGACCGAATCTAATATGGGGAGGAACGAATCTAATATGGAGAGGACCGAATCTAATATGGGGAGGACCGAATCTAATATGGAGAGGACCGAATCTAATATTAGGAGGACCGAATCTAATATGGAGAGGACCGAATCTAATATGGGAGGACCGACCGAATCTAATATGGGGAGGACCGAATCTAATATTGGGAGGACCGAATCTAATATGGAGAGGACCGAATCGAATATGGGGAGGACCGAACCGAATCTAATATGGGGAGGACCGAATCTAATATGGGGAGGACCGAACCGAATCTAATATGGAGAGGACCGAATATAATATGGAGAGGACCTAATCTAATATGGGGAGGACCGAATCTAATATGGGGAGGACCGAATCTAATATGGGGAGAACCGAATCTAATATGAGGAGGACCGAATCTAATATGAGAAGGACCAAATCTAATATGGGGAGGACCGAATCTAATATGAGGAGGACCGAATCTAATATGGAGAGGACCGAATCTAATATGGAGAGGACCGAATCTAATATGGGGAGGACCGAATCTAATATGATGAGGACCTAATCTAATATGAGGAGGACCGAATTTAATATGATGAGGACCGATTCTAATATGAGGAGGACCGAATTTAATATGATGAGGACCGAATCTAATATGGGGAGGACCGAATCTAATATGGGGAGGACCGAATCTAATATGGGGAGGACCGAATCTAATATGAGGAGGACCGAATTTAATATGATGAGGACCGAATCTAATATGGGGAGGACCGACTCTAATATGAGGAGGACCGAATCTAATATGAGGAGGACCGAATCTAATATGAGGAGGACCGAATCTAATATGGTGAGGACCGAATCGAATATGGGGAGGACCGAATCTAATATGGGGAGGACCGAATCTAATATGAGGAGGACCGAATCTAATATGAGAAGGACCGAATCGAATATGGGGAGGACCGAACCGAATCTAATATGGGGAGGACTGAATCTAATATGGGGAAGACTGAATATAATCTAATATGGGGAGGACCGAATCTAATATTGGGAGGACCGAATCTCATATGGGGAGGACCGAATCTCATATGGGGAGGGCCGAATCTAATATGAGGAGGACCTAATCTAATATGGGGAGGACCGAATCTAATATGGGGAGGACCGAATCTCATATGGGGAGGGCCGAATCTAATATGAGGAGGACCTAATCTAATATGGGGAGGACCGAATCTAATATGGGGATGACCTAATCTAATATGGGGAGGACCGAATCTCATATGGGGAGGACCGAATCTAATATGAGGAGGACTATGTACATGTATAAATATATGCAGTGTGTGTATTTTACTATCGTCGCTACCGGTTGCCCATATGAGCAACGCCTTCTGGAGATATAAGTCCATTATTGCGAAGGATAGTGCAATGATACAAACAAGAGACCCATTCCGTGAATATCCTCTGGTTCTTTTACGTGCACAGACACAATACCTAGATTTAAAGTCCCATTGAAAGACTGTTAATATTATTAGGGTAAGACGGGAGAACGAATCTGTGATTCCTGATGTTTGTTATATATACAGAATCCGGTAATTTAGTTGAAACTGGCGATGTGCCGATTCGTTTGATATTGGGACATAGTACAGTACAAATAGGACATTGGGGTAGGAGAAATTTGACCAGAAATGGGAATACTGGTTTTGTTATGTCAAAAGCCTGTGTAATATGACACAATAAAATCTTTTTCTCAACTCTTGGAGGAAATAAAAAAAAATTGCACTTTCACATATTTTCGAAATTTTTAACAAGAATTTCTGGAATTAATTTTTCTACAAAATATGATGGTACGTATATTTGATTTAGAGTTTGGAAGTAATGAATATAATATATTTACATAGCAAAGATGCAATTTGAATGTTATCTGGAAAAAAAACTGCAATCAACTGTTATAACTACAACTAATCAATACAACAGGTTATAGATTAGGCTAGACAATGAAATTGCTACACATTTTTTTCATTTGGATAATTACTTACCGGACAGCTATGATCTATATGACATGGTTCGCTTCAATTGTCTGGTTCAATAAATCAGCTGATTGTGCCTCAAAGCATTCGCGTAGTTATAGTGATTTCTTCGTCTGCCGAAAACTGCACACATATGACATAATCCACAACATAGCGTACAACACAAACATAGCATACACCACAAACATGGCGTACAACACCTACATGCTGTACAACACAAACATGGCGTACACCACAAACATAGCGTACAACACCTACATGCTGTACAATACCTACATGCTGTACAACACCTACATGCTGTACAACACAAACATAACGTACAACACCTACATGCTGTACAATACAAACATAGCGTACAACACCTACATGCGGTACAACACAAACATAGCGTACAACACAAACATAACGTACAACACCTACATGCTGTACAATACAAACATAGCGTACAACACAAACATAACGTACAACACCTACATGCTGTACAATACAAACATAGCATACAACACCTACATGCGGTACAATACAAACATAGCGTATAACACCTACATGCTGTACAATACCTACATGCTGTACAACACAAACATGGCGTACAACACCTACATGCTGTACAACACAAACATAGCGTACAACACCTACATGCTGTACAACACAAACATGGCGTACACCACCTACATGCTGTACAATACCTACATGCTGTACAACACAAACATAGCGTACAACACCTACATGCTGTACAACACCTACATGCGGTACAACACCTACATGCTGTACAACACCTACATGCGGTACAACACCTACATGCGGTACAACACCTACATGCGGTACAACACCTACATGCTGTACAACACAAACATAGCATGCAACACCTACATGCTGTACAATACCTACATGCTGTACAACACAAACATAACGTACAACACCTACATGCTGTACAATACAAACATAGCGTACAACACCTACATGCTGTACAACACAAACATAACGTACAACACCTACATGCTGTACAACACAAACATAGCGCACAACACAAACATAACGTACAACACCTACATGCTGTACAATACAAACATAGCGTACAACACCTACATGCTGTACGATACAAACATGGCGTACAACACCTACATGCTGTACAACACAACCATGGCGTACACCACCTACATGCTGTACAACAAAAACATAGCGTACAACACCTACATGCTGTACAACACAAACATAGCATGCAACACCTACATGCTGTACAATACAAACATGGCGTACAACACAAACATAGCATGCAACACCTACATGCTGTACAACACAAACATAGCGTACAACACCTACATGCTGTACAACACAAACATAGCATGCAACACCTACATGCTGTACAACACAAACATAGCGTACAACACCTACATGCTGTACAATACAAACATGGCGTACACCACCTACATGCTGTACAACACAAACATGGCGTACAACACCTACATGCTGTACAACACAAACATAGCGTACAACACAAACATAGCGTACAACACCTACATGCTGTACAATACAAACATGGCGTACAATACCTACATGCTGTACAATACAAACATAGCGTACAACACAAACATGGCGTACAACACCTACATGCTGTACAACACAAACATAGCGTACAACACAAACATAGCGTACAACACCTACATGCTGTACAACACAAACATAGCGTACAACACCTACATGCTGTACAACACAAACATAGCGTACAACACCTACATGCTGTACAATACAAACATCGCATACAACACCTACATGCTGTACAACACAAACATAGCGTACAACACCTACATGCTGTACAACACAAACATAGCGTACAACACCTACATGCTGTACAACACAAACATAGCGTAAAACACAAACATAGCGTACAATACCTACATGCTGTACAATACAAACATAGCGTACAACACCTGCATGTTGTACAACACAAACATAGCGTACAACACAAAAATAGCGTACAACACAAACATAGCGTACAACATCTACATGCTGTACAATACAAACATGGCGTACAACACCTACATGCTGTACAATACAAACATGGCGTACAACACAAACATAGCGTACAACACCTACATGCTGTACAATACAAACATGGCGTACAACACCTACATGCTGTACAACACCTACATGCTGTACAATACAAACATAGCGTACAACACCTACATGCTGTACAATACAAACATAGCGTACAACACCTACATGCGGTACAACACCTACATGCTGTACAATACAAACATAGCGTACAACACAAACATAACGTACAACACCTACATGCTGTACAATACAAACATAGCGTACAACACCTACATGCTGTACAACAAAAACATAACATACAACACCTACATGCTGTACAATACAAACATAGCGTACAACACCTACATGCTGTACAACACAAACATAACGTACAACACCTACATGCTGTACAACACAAACATAGCGTACAACACCTACATGCTGTACAACACAAACATAGCGTACAACACCTACATGCTGTACAACACAAACATAGCGTACAACACCTACATGCTGTACAACACAAACATAGCGTACAACACCTACATGCTGTACAACACAAACATAGCGTACAACACCTACATGCTGTACAACACAAACATAGCGTACAACACCTACATGCTGTACAACACAAACATAGCGTACAACACCTACATGCTGTACAACACCTACATGCTGTACAACACAAACATAGCGTACAACACCTACATGCTGTACAACACAAACATAGCATGCAACACCTACATGCTGTACAACACAAACATAACATGCAACACCTACATGCTGTACAACACAAACATAGCATGCAACACCTACATGCTGTACAACACCTACATGCTGTACAACACCTACATGCTGTACAACACAAACATAACGTACAACACCTACATGCTGTACAACACAAACATAACGTACAACACCTACATGCTGTACAATACAAACATGGCGTACAACACAAACATAGCGTACAACACCTACATGCTGTACAACACCTATATGCTGTACAACACAAACATAACATACAACACCTACATGCTGTACAATACAAACATGGCGTACACCACAAACATAGCGTACAACACCTACATGCTGTACAATACAAACATAGCGTACAACACCTACATGCTGTACAACACAAACATAACGTACAACACCTACATGCTGTACAATACAAACATAACGTACAACACCTACATGCTGTACAACACCTACATGCTGTACAACACAAACATAGCGTACAACACCTACATGCTGTACAATACAAACATGCTGTACAACACAAACATAGCGTACAACACCTACATGCTGTACAATACAAACATAGCGTACAACACATACATGCTGTACAACACAAACATAGCGTACAACACCTACATGCTGTACAACACAAACATAGCGTACAACACCTACATGCTGTACAACACAAACATAGCGTACAACACCTACATGCTGTACAACACAAAACATAGCGTACAACACCTACATGCTGTACAACACCTACATGCTGTACAACACAAACATAGCGTACAACACCTACATGCTGTACAACACAAACATAGCGTACAACACAAACATAGCGTACAACACCTACATGCTGTACAATACAAACATGGCGTACAACACCTACATGATGTACAATACAAACATGGCGTACAACACCTACATGCTGTACAACACAAACATAGCGTACAACACCTACATGCTGTACAATACAAACATGACGTACACCACAAACATAGCGTACAACACCTACATGCTGTACAACACAAACATGGCGTACAACACCTACATGCTGTACAATACAAACATGGCGTACAACACAAACATAGCGTACAACACCTACATGCTGTACAACACAAACATAGCGTACAACACCTACATGCTGTACAATACAAACATGGCGTACAACACAAACATAGCGTACAACACCTACATGCTGTTCAACACAAACATAGCGTACAACACATACATGCTGTACAATACAAACATAGCGTACAACACCTACATGCTGCACAATACAAACATGGCGTATAACACAACATAGCGTACAACATAAACATGGCGTACAACACCAACATGCTGTACAACACAAACATGGCGTACAACACCTACATGCTGTTCAACACAAACATGGCGTACAACACAAACATAGCGTACAACACCTACATGCTGTTCAACACAAACATAGCGTACAACACAAACATAGCGTACAACACCTACATGCTGTACAATACAAACATGGCGTACAACACAAACATAGCGTATAACACCTACATGCTGTTCAACACAAACATAGCGTACAACACCTACATGCTGTTCAACACAAACATGGCGTACAATACAAACATAGCGTACAACACCTACATGCTGTACAATACAAACATGGCGTACAACACAACATAGCGTACAACACAAACATGGCGTACAACACCTACATGCTGTACAACACAAACATGGCGTACAACACCTACATGCTGTTCAACACAAACATGGCGTACAACACAAACATAGCGTACAACACCTACATGCTGTTCAACACAAACATAGCGTACAACACAAACATAGCGTACAACACCTACATGCTGTACAACACAAACATAGCGTACAACACAAACATAGCGTACAACACAAACATAGCGTACAACATAAACATAGCGCACGACACAAACATAGCGTACAACACATACGTGCTGTACAACACAAACATAGCGTACCACACCTACATGCTGTACAATACAAACATGGCGTACAACACAAACATAGCGTACAACACAAACATAGCGTACAACACAAACATGGCGTACAATACAAACATAGCGTACAACACAAACATAGCGTACAACACCTACATGCTGTACAATACAAACATGGCGTACAACACAAACATAGCGTACAACACAAACATTGCGTACAACACAACATAGCGTACAACACAAACATGGCGTACAACACCTACATGCTGTACAACACAAACATGGCGTACAACACCTACATGCTGTTCAACACAAACATGGCGTACAACACAAACATAGCGTACAACACCTACATGCTGTTCAACACAAACATAGCGTACAACACAAACATAGCGTACAACACCTACATGCTGTACAACACAAACATAGCGTACAACACAAACATAGCGTACAACACAAACATAGAGTACAACTCCTACATGCTGTACAACACCTACATGCTGTACAACACAAACATAGCGTACAACACAAACATAGCGTACAACACAAACATTGCGTACAACACCTACATGCGTACAACACAAACATAGCGTACAACACAAACATAGCGTACAACACAAACATAGCGTACAACACCTACATGCTGTACAACACAAACATAGCGTACAACACAAACATAGCGTACAACACAAACATAGCGTACAACACAAACATAGCGTACAACACAAACATAGCGTACAACACAAACATAACGTACAACACCTACATGCTGTACAACACCTACATGCTGTACAACACAAACATAGCGTACAACACAAACATAGCGTACAACACAAACATAGCGTACAACACAAACATAACGTACAACACCTACCTGCTGTACAACACAAACATAGCGTACAACACAAACATAGCGTACAACACCTACATGCTGTACAACACCTACATGCTGTACAATACAAACATAGCGTACAACACAAACATAGCGTACATCACAAACATAGCGTACAACACAAACATAGCGTACAACACAAACATAACATACAACACCTACATGCTGTACAACACCTACATGCTGTACAACACAAACATAGCGTACAACACAAACATAGCGTACAGCACAAACATAGCGTACACCACAAACATAACGTACAACACCTACATGCTGTACAACACAAACATAGCGTACAATACAAACATAGCGTACAACACAAACATAGCGTACATCACAAACATAGCGTACAACACAAACATAGCGTACAACACAAACATAGCGTACAACACAAACATAGCGTACACCACAAACATAGCGTACAACACCTACATGCTGTACAACACAAACATAGCGTACAACACAAACATAGCATACAACACAAACATAGCGTACAACACAAACATAGCATAGCGTACAACACAAACATAGCGTACAACACAAACATAGCGCACAACACAAACATAGCGTACAACACCTACATGCTGTACAACACAAACATACATGCCTCTTCTCTCTCCCTCGTGGCGATGGATTCCATCAGGAATGAGGTCTCGAGAGTGATTTATATAAGTTGAAATAACTTGTTTCGCAATCGAGCTAAAATAAATTTGTATAAACTAACACAAACATAGCGTACAACACAAACATAGCGTACAACACAAACATAGCGTACAACACCTACATGCTGTACAACACAAACATAGCGTACAACACCTATACGGCGTACGACCACAACATTGTGTACACCACCTACATGACGTACATCACCTACATGACGTACATCACCTACATGACGTACACTACCAACATGACGTACACCACCTACATGACGTACAATACCTACATGACGTACATCACCTACATGACGTACATCACCTACATGACGTACATCACCTACATGACGTACAATACCAACATGACGTACACTACCAACATGACGTACACCACCTACATGACGTACAATACCTACATGACGTACATCACCTACATGACGTACATCACCTACATGACGTACATCACCTACATGACGTACACTACCAACATGACGCACATTACCTACATGACGTACATTACCTACATGACGTACATCACCTACATGACGTACATTGCCAACATGACGTACATTACCTACATGACGTACAACACCTACATGACGTACAACACCTACATGACGTACAACACCAACATGACGTACACCACCAACATGTCATACAATACCTACATGACGTACATTTGGCACGTATATCACAACCATTCAGAACAAATCAGAAGTAATGATCTAATAAACATAATCGCGTATGACAAATTGTAGCCATACTAGCAGTGTGTAGCCGCACATGCTGTGTATATCTACTGTGGCCTTCGTGAATCGTGCCCATATGAGCGACGCCTTCTGAAGAGATAAGTTATTTTAGATTTTGGAGGATAGTGCATGATACAGACAGAGACCCATTCCAGAATCTCCTCTGGTTCTTTTACGTGCACGGTGTAAAGCACCGACACGAGACCTCGGTTTAACGTCCCATCTGAAAGACTTAATTTTATTAGGGTCAGACGGGGGATCGAACCTGCAATCCCTGGATTACCAGTCCAGCGTGTTACCACTGGACTACATATCCGTCTGTTAGCTGTAATGCGGACACTTCACATCGTTATATACTGCAAAACGCAGTACAATGATTCACATATATACTATAGATTTTAACTTATTGTTTGTGATGTCGAGCCAACACGAATTACAGTGACATTCCTCTTACACTAGGCAATACACTTATGTACACATTTTTTATTCTCGCCCTCGTGATAATGCATTCCATTAGGAATGTTTCTAGCGAGGGATTAGTCTTAAGCTTAACTACTTATTTCACAATGGAACTAAGATAAGTGTATATAAACTAACCATACGCTTAGAGGTCTTGATAAAAAGTGTGACAATTAGATAATCACGAGGGGTTGAGCTGACCAGGTTCATTGGCCTACTTATATTGACATTAGACATTATTCAATTGTCTGCGCCACCTCTTAAAGCAGCTAGCACACTAGCAGTATTGCCACTGCGACACATTAACACTACTTATCGTATTTACGTGTGGAGGTTAGTGAATTACAACAACAAGAACAAAGAAACAACAATATATATATATATATATATACACACACACACACTGAGCACATTTACTAATTTAGTATACACATACAATTCCAATGCCATCAAAAGGGGTTGACCACTTCGGCTACTGATGCCGGTCACCAAGAATACATCAGTGGACGTCGTGATAGCGACCATTTCCAATAAAACATTGTTGCTGAAAATGCCTCAATGGGTAGGAATTATGATGATCAATTTCATATGTTTCTATTGTTAATGCATGTGTAAACCCTTCCTTATATAACGCTCACATGTAGCCCAAAGCTAAGTGGTAACACGCTGGACTGGTAATCCAGGGATCGCAGGTTCGATCCCCCGTCTGACCCTAATAAAATTAACAGTCTTTCAGATGGGACGTTAAACCGAGGTCTCATGTCGATGCTTTACACCGTGCACGTAAAAGAACCAGAGGAGACTCTGGAATGGGTCTCTCTCTGTATCATTGCACTCTCCTCCAAAAATCTAAAATGACTAATCTCTTCAGGAGGCGTCGCTCATGTGGGCAACCGGTAGCGACGATAAATAAACGTAAAACAAAAAACAAAGCTCCCTCGAGGATGTACTGAATGTGTACCTTATTAGCCTAAGCTTAATCTGTTATAAACAGAAACAAATCCTACTCTATATCATAGTAGATAGACATTCGATCCCCGTTTAAAAATGTCATAGGACCAATATATCACATATAAATTAAAACATGTGTTTATACACCAAAGTAAATCCAAAGAATTGTTGATAATGGAAGTACGAAAATCGTAATAAATACTAAAGTTGACAAACATACGAACAGTGACCTTGTCAGTAATTTAGCATTTTAATACAAATTTCAATAAATCAGATACACGTATCACCTTGGTAAAATCATACCATGGTATATTTGATCGATCTATGCTCCTGATCATACCGATGCATTCATCGGCAATAACTCGTTGTTGTGTGATAGTGTACTGTGGGGTCTATACGCGAATACTAATGACAATACGATAATGTGAGCTTTACTGTGGACACTGTTAAATCATATATGAAATACGAACTAACAATATATGACCAAATAAGGCCGCTTCATTAATGTATCCTTTAGACATCCTCTCGTGCTTCTGGATCGTACATCTACCGAGAGACGAACATCTTATCAAATAGTTATCATCTGAATCTGGACAGGTGTTTACATACCCTAATCACGTGGCAGAACTGGGTTGTTTTACCGCATCGGTATTTCGTGGAAAGTATTTAAAGCGACATTACATCACAAAAAGCCAAATAAATGCATTTGTTCACGTACAAATGCATTGCTACTACACATTCTTCCTAATACATTCGAACACTAACATTGAACCAATAAAAGTGTTTTCGTTGTCTACAAACGTTCAAAAGTGAAAGTAGGATTTCATATAACGGTCATCCACGCTCTTGAATTGACGTTTGTTTGTCATTGTAAATTAGTCTACAAATAAATATGCATAGGCAAGAATACGAGATATATCTGTAAATATGTACGATAAATTGTAATATTCAGGATACACGTATTGTATTACGCATGAATGTTGACCCTATTTACATTATTTTGTTATGTCAACAAACCGCGTATACGAACCGCGTATACGACGCTTGTTTATTTGTTGAAATACTCAGTTTTTGAGGCAAATATTGGGGAAAAACATTATACCATATAATAGCAAATTACATTCTGCAGACATTTGCGTTTTCACCGATATAGTGTCGCTTTAACAACACCTAGTGACTATTAGACTGTTGATCGTTCTATCTGACCAGTGATTTATGGCGCTCTGGTGGCGGCTCTTTTGACGATTTGAGAGTAAAAACATTTTGAACGGCGCACGCTCGTGGAACTAATCGCTGAACCGTTGTTGTAATGGAGCACGCCGATTGGTGAACGGATTTATATACAGTTACGATTGGTTAATAGGGACACATCCATAGGGTGAAATGGAATTCATACGCCCCCAAATTCTATATATAGAGGGATGAAACTCATTCGGGAGCTTCCACAGACGGATCTGTAGTCCAGTGGTAACACGCTGGACTGGTAATCCAGGGATCGCAGGTTCGATCCCCCGTCTGACCCTAATATAATAAACAGTCTTTCAGATGGGACATTAAACCGAGGTCTCTTGTCGGTGCTTTACACCGTGCACGTAAAAGAACCAGAGGATACTCTAAAATGACTAATCTCTTCAGGAGGCGTAACTCATATGGGCAACCGGTAGCGACGATACATCAACGTAAAACACACACACAATTCGGGAGCTTCCAATATAGCCGTTCTCCGATTTTAACAATGAAGATACAAATGCGCTTAAGCATTCTAGAATTATACAAATGGGATATTCGTAAATCCATTATATTAGTAACTTGATTAATATTAAAAGAAGTGTTGAAATGTTAATCATTGTTTTCCGTCTGTGTTCCCGTCCGTGTATGCAAAGGCTTTAGGTAACACTATGAAGTCGTGATAGCACAGTGGCAGCACGTTCGCTTCAGGTGCGAAAGGTCCGGAGTTAGAGCCACGCTGGAGCCGTTACGATTGTGTCCTTAGGCAAGGCATTTAATTTCCACGTTGCCTCTTCTCTCTCCCTCGTGGCGATGGATTCCATCAGGAATGAGGTCTCGGGAGTGATTAATATAAGTTGTAAGAACTTGTTTCGCAATCGAGCTAAAATAAATTTGCATAAACTAACAATTTAATATGAAACATAATTATACTCCGAGTACACACAATGATGAATGCAGCTGCTAAAACTGAGTTCCTGCTAGGTAATCTGTTGTTTTGGTTTTTTAAAACTGTTGTGAAGCAAGCTTTAACAACTTATATTAATCACTCTCGTTGGCGCAGATGAAAGCGTAACTGTGGTCATTCGTGTGGGAGGAAACCGGAATACCCGGAGAAAACACACCTGTCCGATCTGGCGACCATCGTACCATCTCACATACTTCCCTGTCCGAGGATCGAACCCGGGTAGCATTTGTGAGAAGCGAGCGCGCTAACCACTGCGCTAATCGGACAGCCATATGTTGTCAAGTTGACCCAGAATGAGGAGAATAAACTCCAGTTTTATTGAGTCGTAATATAATTGCTACTCGCAATCGACAGTCTACGTTTTCCTTCTATAACAAGGACACCATTTATAGTTCTATGCTTAGTAAATAGCTTAGACCACAACGAAGTATAAGCGCAATGCATTTCAAGCGTCTATCGGTGTTGATTTGCACCGACTTTGTTGAGTTGTTTCCTTGAAGCATTTATGTATATATATGATAACGCCAAATCGTGTGTAAATCTATTATCTAGTAGCCAAGATAATTGTATCAGATTGTTTCAATGTCACCATTGGATGTAAACAAGGTGAACCTCTGTCGCCCTTATTGCGTGTGTTATTTGTAATGAGTGTACTGCTAGTAGACATAAGAAATATTGCAATATGTGTATTGTTTCCAAGACCAATTCAAGTATGTGTTTTTGAAATAATGAAACAGATTCGAAATGGGGATATACAGTCTGCATCCGTTATGTCGAATTTCGTCCGACCGAACAAAATACTTCGAGATAACCGAAATTTGACTTAACAAAATTCGATATAAACAGAGCCAGTTATATGTAAAATGATAGTGTCTGAAACGGGACTTTGATCCGACTTCGAGATAACCGGATAATTCAACATAACCGACTTTGACATAACGGATGTAGACTGTATTAAGAATGAAAAAGTTGTTGACAATTTCATATATTTGAGTGTAAATTGTTCCCATACGGACAATATGTCGAGTAATGTACAATTGTTAACGCAACAATTTTAGTGCCAATGGCGTATCATAGTATGTTTTCTCTTTTCGATAAAGTAATGTTTTGACTCAAAACTAAGTTGTCTCTGTTTGACACTATGATGATCCCCATGTTATTGTTTGGTCGTGAAGTTTGGAGTGTCTATAACTTTTAGGAAATTGATGAATTTTCTATAAAGTACGTGAACTCCGTAAACAGACACGTACCATTGTCTCTATAATGTCAACAACCAACCAACAAAAAAGTACTTATTCTTGCCAAATATGTTAAAGAATATAATATAATACGCGTACACTCCTCTACAATGCTAACTGTTCTGTAATTAAATAGTGCGTCTAATTGTAATTTTCTGTATTGTCTGTATTAATTGCAAGTTAAGTGTATGTATATATTCTTACGGAAATTATTTATTTATTTCAAAAATATTATTCATATTCAACCTATCTCATATCTCCTAACGACCGCAATTAGCTTTGAAGCTTTGAACTATTTACTGCGATGTTTATAGCAATGGGTAGCCTTATAATTATATTGAATATTCTTCGTAATTATATATGACAATACAAACATAAATCAAAATATCATGTTAGACAGAAATGCATTTTGATTAATACATGTTAGCAATATTAAAGCGACATTACATCGCAAAAAGCAAATAAAATGCATTTTCCCCACGTATAAAGGCATTGATACTACAAATTCTTCAGACAAAATTCGAACACTAACATTCGTGTTTGTGGTCTACAAACTTTCAAAATTGAAAGTAGGATTACATATGACGGTCATCCATGCTCCTGAATTGATGTTTGTTTGTCATCTGAGTCAATACTAAACACGAGATATTGTTGTTTAGAGATAATTTAACTAAGATTAGTCTACAAATAAATATGCATAGGCATACATGTGAGAAATAACGGTAAATCTAAATCATGAATCGTGTTATTCAGGATACACAAGTTGTATAAGAATGGATGTCCACCCTATTTACATTATTTTGTTATGTCAACAAACCACGTCTACGTTTTTTTATTAGTTGAAATACTCATGTTTTAAGCAAATATTTGGAAAAACATTATAGCATATAATAGGAAAATATATTCTGTAGAAATTTGCGTATTCACTGATGTAGTGTCGCTTTAAATTATTATAACAAATTAGGTTTGTTCTTTGCTAAAATATTGATAAAATCAGCAGTTCGTATCTTACCAAGCTTGTTCAGTGCTAGCTAGATTGTTCGTGTATTACCATACTTGGTCAGTGCTAGCTAGATTGTTCGTATCTTACCATGCTTGGACAGTGCTAGCTAGAGTATTCGTGTATTACCATGCTTGGTCAGTGCTAGCTAGATTGGTCCTATCTTACCATGCTTGGTCAGTGCTAGCTAGATTGTTCGTGTATTACCATACTTGGTCAGTGCTAGCTAGATTGTTCGTGTATTACCATACTTGGTCAGTGCTAGCTAGAGTGTTCGTGTATTACCATGCTTGGTCAGTGCTAGCTAGATTGTTCGTGTATTACCATGCTTGGTCAGTGCTAGCTAGATTGTTCGTGTATTACCATACTTGGTCAGTGCTAGCTAGATTGTTCGTGTATTACCATGCTTGGTCAGTGCTAGCTAGATTGTTCGTGTATTACCATGCTTGGTCTGTGTTAGCCAGATTGTTCCTATCTTACCATGCTTGGTCAGTGCTAGCCAGATTGTTCGTGTATTACCATGCTTGGTCAGTGCTAGCTAGATTGTTCGTATCTTACCATGCTTGGTCTGTGCTAGCTAGATTGTTCGTGTATTACCATGTTTGGTCAGTGCTAGCTAGATTGTTCGTGTATTACCATGCTTGGTCAGTGCTAGCTAGATTGTTCGTGTATTATCATAATGTGTCAGTGCTAGCTAGATTGTTAGTGTATTACCATACTTGGTCAGTGCTAGCTAGATTGTTCGTGTATTACCACGCTTGGTCAGTGCTAGCTAGATTGTTCGTATCTTACCATGCTTGGTCAGTGCTAGCTAGATTGTTCGTGTATTACCATCCTTGGTCAGTGCTAGCTAGATTATTCGTATCTTACCATGCTTGGTCAGTGCTAGCTAGATTGTTCGTGTATTACCACGCTTGGTCAGTGCTAGCTAGATTGTTCGTGTATTACCATGCTTGGTCAGTGCTAGCTAGATTGTTCGTGTATTACCATGCTTGGTCAGTGCTAGCTAGATTGTTCGTGCATTACCACGCTTGGTCAGTGCTAGCTAGATTGTTCGTGTATTACCATGCTTGGTCAGTGCTAGCTAGATTGTTCGTGTATTACCATGCTTGGCCAGTGCTAGCTAGATTGTTCGTGTATTACCATACTTGGTCAGTGCTAGCTAGATTGTTCGTGTATTACCATGCTTGGTCAGTGCTAGCTAGATTGTTCGTGTATTACCATACTTAGTCAGTGCTAGCTAGATTGTTCGTGTATTACCATGCTGTGTCAGTGCTAGCTAGATTGTTCGTGTATTACCATGTTTGGTCAGTGCTAGCTAGATTGTTCGTGTATTACCATGCTGTGTCAGTGCTAGCTAGATTGTTCGTGTATTACCATGTTTGGTCAGTGCTAGCTAGATTGTTCGTGTATTACCATGCTGTGTCAGTGCTAGCTAGATTGTTCGTGTATTACCATGTTTGGTCAGTGCTAGCTAGATTGTTCGTGTATTACCATGCTTTGTCAGTGCTAGCTAGATTGTTCGTGTATTACCATGCTTGGTCAGTGCTAGCTAGATTGTTCGTGTATTACCATGTTTGGTCAGTGCTAGCTAGATTGTTCGTGTATTACCATACTTGGTCAGTGCTAGCTAGATTGTTCGTGTATTACCATACTTGGTCAGTGCTAGCTAGATTGTTCGTGTATTACCATACTTGGTCAGTGCTAGCTAGATTGTTCGTGTATTACCATGCTTGGTCAGTGCTAGCTAGATTGTTCGTGTATTACCATACTTGGTCAGTGCTAACTAGATTGTTCGTGTATTACCATACTTGGTCAGTGCTAGCTAGATTGTTCGTGTATTACCATGCTTGGTCAGTGCTAGCTAGATTGTTCGTGTATTACCATGTTTGGTCAGTGCTAGCTAGATTGTTCGTGTATTACCATGCTTGGTCAGTGCTAGCTAGATTGTTCGTGTATTACCATGCTTGGTCAGTGCTAGCTAGATTGTTCGTGTATTACCATGCTTGGTCAGTGCTAGCTAGATTGTTCGTGTATTACCATGCTTGGTCAGTGCTAGCTAGATTGTTCGTGTATTACCATGTTTGGTCAGTGCTAGCTAGATTGTTCGTGTATTACCATGTTTGGTCAGTGCTAGCTAGATTGTTCGTGTATTACCATGCTTGGTCAGTGCTAGCTAGATTGTTCGTGTATTACCATGCTTGGTCAGTGCTAGCTAGATTGTTCGTGTATTACCATGCTTGGTCAGTGCTAGCTAGATTGTTCGTGTATTACCATGCTTGGTCAGTGCTAGCTAGATTGTTCGTGTATTACCATGCTTGGTCAGTGCTAGCTAGATTGTTCGTGTATTACCATGCTTGGTCAGTGCTAGCTAGATTGTTCGTGTATTACCATGTTTGGTCAGTGCTAGCTAGATTGTTCGTGTATTACCATGCTTGGTCAGTGCTAGCTAGATTGTTCGTGTATTACCATGCTTGGCCAGTGCTAGCTAGATTGTTCGTGTATTACCATACTTGGTCAGTGCTATCTAGATTGTTCGTGTATTACCATGCTTGGTCAGTGCTAGCTAGATTGTTCGTGTATTACCATACTTAGTCAGTGCTAGCTAGATTGTTCGTGTATTACCATGCTGTGTCAGTGCTAGCTAGATTGTTCGTGTATTACCATATTTGGTCAGTGCTAGCTAGATTGTTCGTGTATTACCATGCTTGGTCAGTGCTAGCTAGATTGTTCTTGTATTACCATATTTGGTCAGTGCTAGCTAGATTGTTCGTGTATTACCATGCTTGGTCAGTGCTAGCTAGATTGTTCGTGTATTACCATGCTTGGTCAGTGCTAGCTAGATTGTTCGTGTATTACCATGCTGTGTCAGTGCTAGCTAGATTGTTCGTGTATTACCATGCTGTGTCAGTGCTAGCTAGATTGTTCGTGTATTACCATGTTTGGTCAGTGCTAGCTAGATTGTTCGTGTATTACCATGCTTGGTCAGTGCTAGCTAGATTGTTCGTGTATTACCATGCTTGGTCAGTGCTAGCTAGATTGTTCGTGTATTACCATGCTTGGCCAGTGCTAGCTAGATTGTTCGTGTATTACCATGCTTGGTCAGTGCTAGCTAGATTGTTCGTGTATTACCATGCTTGGTCAGTGCTAGCTAGATTGTTCGTGTATTACCATGT
>CM026393.1:65268166-65370666 GCA_014843695.1 Archivesica marissinica
TATATCCGCATTCATATTGGAAATGTCTGTACTTTTTTCTGGTGAGTATATATATATATATATCCGCATTCATATTGGAAATGTCTGTACTTTTTTCTGGTGAGTATATATATATATATATCCGCATTCATATTGGAAATGTCTGTACTTTTTTCTTGTGAGTATTTATATCCGCATTCATATTGGAAATGTCTGTACTTTTTTCTGGTGAGTATATATATATCCGCATTCATATTGGAAATGTCTGTACTTTTTTTCTGGTGAGTATATATATATCCGCATTCATATTGGAAATGTCTGTACTTTTTTTCTGGTGAGTATATATATCCGCATTCATATTGGAAATGTCTGTACTTTTTTTCTGGTGAGTATATATATATCCGCATTCATATTGGAAATGTCTGTACTTTTTTTCTGGTGAGTATATATATCCGCATTCATATTGGAAATGTCTGTACTTTTTTTCAGGTGAGTATATATATATCCGCATTCATATTGGAAATGTCTGTACTTTTTTCAGGTGAGTATATATATATCCGCATTCATATTGGAAATGTCTGTACTTTTTTTCTGGTGAGTATAAATATATCCGCATTCATATTGGAAATGTCTGTACTTTTTTTCTGGTGATATATATATTATATATATCCGCATTCATATTGGAAATGTCTGTACTTTTTTCAGGTGAGTATATATATATCCGCATTCATATTGGAAATGTCTGTACTTTTTTCAGGTGAGTATATATATATCCGCATTCATATTGGAAATGTCTGTACTTTTTTCAGGTGAGTATATATATATCCGCATCCATATTGGAAATGTCTGTACTTTTTTTCTGGTGATTATATATATATATCCGCATTCATATTGGAAATGTCTGTACTTTTTTCAGGTGAGTATATATATATCCGCATTCATATTAGAAATGTCTGTACTTTTTTCTGGTGAGTATATATATCCGCATTCATATTGGAAATGTCTGTACTTTTTTTCAGGTGAGTATATATATATCCGCATTCATATTGGAAATGTCTGTACTTTTTTCAGGTGAGTATATATATATCCGCATTCATATTGGAAATTTCTGTACTTTTTTCAGGTGAGTATATATATCCGCATTCATATTGGAAATGTCTGTACTTTTTTCTGGTGAGTATATATATATATATCCGCATTCATATTGGAAATGTCTGTACTTTTTTCTGGTGAGTATATATATATATATATCCGCATTCATATTGGAAATGTCTGTACTTTTTTCTTGTGAGTATTTATATCCGCATTCATATTGGAAATGTCTGTACTTTTTTCTGGTGAGTATATATATATCCGCATTCATATTGGAAATGTCTGTACTTTTTTTCTGGTGAGTATATATATATCCGCATTCATATTGGAAATGTCTGTACTTTTTTTCTGGTGAGTATATATATCCGCATTCATATTGGAAATGTCTGTACTTTTTTTCTGGTGAGTATATATATATCCGCATCCATATTGGAAATGTCTGTACTTTTTTTCTGGTGAGTATATATATCCGCATTCATATTGGAAATGTCTGTACTTTTTTTCTGGTGAGTATATATATATCCGCATTCATATTGGAAATGTCTGTACTTTTTTCAGGTGAGTATATATATCCGCATTCATATTGGAAATGTCTGTACTTTTTTCTGGTGAGTATATATATATCCGCATTCATATTGGAAATGTCTGTACTTTTTTTCTGGTGAGTATTATATATATATATCCGCATTCATATTGGAAATGTCTGTACTTTTTTTCTGTGAGTATATATATCCGCATTCATATTGGAAATGTCTGTACTTTTTTCTGGTGAGTATATATATATCCGCATTCATATTGGAAATGTCTGTACTTTTTTTCTGGTGAGTATATATATATCCGCATCCATATTGGAAATGTCTGTACTTTTTTTCTGGTGAGTATATATATATCCGCATCCATATTGGAAATGTCTGTACTTTTTTGCTGATGAGTATATATATATATCCGCCATCATATTGGAAATGTCTGTACTTTTTTTCTGGTGAGTATATATATATATCCGCCATCATATTGTATGTAGATTATGCAGAATTTGACCATGTACGGTATTATGTTTCTGTTTGAAGTTTACTACCAACCCTGATATAATGCCTGCTCAGAATCAAACATTCAGCTCATCAATCTTTGTATAAGTTGCCATACACTAATTTCTAGTAACACAAAGGAAAATTCGACTGGAGATATTTCACTTCAAAAATGTGTCTTTCTCGACATAAAATTGTCTTCTTCTTCTCCATGATTGCTTAATTTCACAGTGAGTGTTCCAAATATAATATGCAAACACCGCATTGTCTAGACATTTAAATAAGCACACACTTAGAGGCATCTGGAAATACAAAATGGTTCATTAAATCTGTCGTGTTGGGGTCATCGATACAAACAATGTTGTAGGCTAGAAAGGTCTTTGATATATGTATATGAATATATTCATGATGACTAGTACATTTCCGAAGGGTGTATCATCAAACCTGTGTAAATGCATCTTGCTAACTAAGCGTATATGCTACTATCAGGCCCGTAGCCACACTGAGGTACACCGAGACAGCTGCCTCGGTTAAAATTTCCAAAGCCAAACAAAATTAAAATATAAATAAATAAAATGCAAAAAATATCCCTTTGCTGTATAAAATGCTAGAGAGCTGAACGGTCAGTACATAAGTATACGTCTAAACTCATTAAATCAGAAAACGCAGGAAATCACTTCTATACCACAACCATTTTAAGGGGAACATACCCCGGAACCCCCTAGATTGCTTCGGTTGAACACTAAATGTGTCCTGTAATGCCGATATTGTAACTAATGAAAATAGATTACACTGTAATATCTCACACTGTAATTTAAGAGCGCACATATATAAATTTAAGCACATTATTAATCATATTAATATATTATTACGCTTATAGTTCATGACATTGTGATATAGAGTTATATTCCTGTTTAGTTTAATCATATTTTATTGCGCGATTCGTATTACATATATATACAGAATGCAAACGTGACAATTTAGAGAACATCAAGCATCGATATATGTTGCCTGGTCAGTCAAATAAATATATTTTAACCTCGAGACCATTAATTAGGCCGTATTGAGCTTCTGATAATATCAACTGTCATTTTGCCAGAAGTTAAAAAGCGAAAAATCGACAGACTGGGACCCTGGCTAACAAGCTTCTCCAAGAAATCAGCAGTACGCGCAAAATATATTTCGAAGCTAAATAATCATATGGGAATATTAGATTCGCGAATATTAAGACATCAAGACACATCAATGAGAACATTTAAACTACGCGAATATAGCCTGACATACGTATTAATAAGCGCGTTAGTGCTCCTTTTCAATATCATTGTTTTAATAAATAGTTTAAGCACTTCTTAGAAAAAGATTAGCGTAGGCAATTTAGATTTAATAAATTGATATCTAAGAGTAGGTCTTGTTTTGGACCGAGAATCTCACTGATAGCGGTTGCACATGGCTGACATTACACCGGGCGTGAGGGAATGGTGGGATGTTCACATATATGGTCCATCACGCCACGTTTTGCGGCTGTGGTGTAATGGTGGCAATGTGCCCGTCACCATTGTGACAATTGTCTTCAGTTTGTGAGAGTATCGGTCTGGATCAACCTCTATAACCTCTAGTTTTAAGAAACTTATATGTTGAATCGTGTTATATTGTGAATTGTTACTGTTACTGTCTCTAATAATTCATTATTGAGTGGCAATGTACATCAATATGTTTTTATTATATCGAATGTTGTTTGGTGTACATTGATGAGACGTAAATAAATAATAAAATCTACGTATCATGGTATGGTTCTATAATAAAAGTTCGACGGTTTCCCAAGTACAACGTTAATGTACAAATATATTGTACAAAATGTTCATGAGTTATGAAATAAATATATATCCATCAATTGAGATATGTGTTTACAAATAATAATTTCTTAAAAATCAGCTAAAGTCTGGATACAGCTCTGAAGTTGTATATATATTAAATACATTATTAATTAAAATGAATGTCCGTTGATTAGCGTATCTGACTGTACGCATATAGTAACGACAACAAAGTATATCATAACTCTAAAACACTGTTGTGACGTCATACCTTTGTACTTGCTGTCCATTATTATTAATATCGGACTGCTTACAAAATGCCATATTATTATATTAAATCCTAAGTGTAAATGTACGAAATAAACAATTGTAAACAGTAAGATATTGCTATAGAAGTGTGTGTTAAGTAAGATATAAGCCTCAAACGGATCCTCAACACGTAGATAGTTGTCATGGCAGTAGATGAGTACACCATGTACTTAGGGACGCATGGCGTTGGTCTGGCCTGAAATAGTAATACTAGTAATAACCCATAGATGTCCAAAGAAGGTAATGAGGATATTAATATTCTTCATAAGTTCTCTTAATGTTAGTAAAAACATACAAGGTATGACTTTTTTGAGACACCCTGTGCCATACTGAAATATCATGGTCACGTATAATCGTGCGACTTTCGGAAGCAGGCGAGATAAAACTAACTCCCGAAATGTGTTAGACATAATCCTCATCTCCATACGCATTGCTTAGAAAACGCAGTTGCTCTGCAACTGATAAAAAATAATAGCAAAACCTATTCTTTTTTATACTAGGTATAAAAAGGATTGTTCACTTATTTTATGGCGCTTATTGAAAAACGATAAATATATATAATTCGGTAAAATAGATTTATTAATTAATTGATTATAGAATACTGTCTGCTATTTGACGACTTTTGCTAGTCCAATACGATCGTGAACTCGTCAGTATCGTGCTTAACTCAGCCAACATGGAGCTAGCACGCCAATTATGGGATTTACGAGGCCTGTATGACAACGTCAAAATCTGAGTGGATGTTGGACCTCGATCCGCCTGTATGAGATTAACTGGCGTAATTATTTTGTAGTCGCCATCTTGGAAACATAACCTGTCCATGCTACTTTGCTAAAACAGAGTGTAAAATCGACCTTTATATGGTCACATCTACTTAGAATTGATTAAATAATAGATGTGATAAGCCTAGTGTTAGCAATTCGCACAGTTCAGAACTTCTCATGTCAACCGTACAAGCTGTCGTCTGGCTGTGTAAACACTAAACGGAAAGTAGATCTACATCAAATTTTACAAATACCAGGTAGTGATGAATGACGACGAATGTAAGCTTTGTTACCGTTAGTCGTTACTTGTTGTTACTGTTGACCATATTCTATAGTCAATTAATAAAATTGTGATTAATTAAGTGATTTCATATTGGCATTGTTACTGGGATTCAGCATGTCATGTTGGACCTCGGCCTCGGTCCAATAGTTTAGTTTAATCATATTTTATTGCTCTAGTCGTTTTACATATACATGTGAATACAACCATGACACATTAAAGAAAGGCAAACGGGTCGGGCCACACGTTCTAGTAACATTAGTTACGGTCCTTCCCGAGTCCAATATTACTAACTTCACCCCAATAGCAGTGCCAATATGAAGTTACTTAATTAAAAACATTATATTATACACATCAAACAAAATTCGTTTCTAAGAAACAAAACCACTTAATTCGAACTAAGCCTTAGAATGAGATAGGTAATTTATGCAATAGATATTCTGAAGCCCAACACGTTTGAACAAAATAATGCTGTGAGCTAAGCATCATATTCGGATAGGATATTCGTCCAAAATCACTATGCCATGTTCAGCTAACGTAACTTATATGGACAAAAGATTAAACACAATTATCAAAATAATCAAACAATAATTAGTTCAATTAACTAAATTTAATACATTAGGATTCCGGATTTTATCATTTTAAAACATTCAATAAGCAACTTATTCACCGCACAGATGCTTTTCTGGGGCGGCAAGTATAAACTCATCATATACTAGATTTTAGATTAGAGATTATGGATATCTTTTAAGCGCGTCAAATCACAGATACGGCTTAGTTTACACACATTTAATTTAGCTCGATTGCGAAACAATTTCCTACAACTTATAATAATCATTCCTGATGTAATCCATCGTTACAAGGGAGAGAGAAGGGACAATGTGGAATTTAAATGATTTGCCTATGTGCACACTCGTAACGGCTACAGCTGGGTGCGAACTCTGGGCTTTTAACGACACCCGAAGAGAACATGTTACTACTACGCTATCACGAGTTGTGCTGAAGCTTGTAGAAGGTGGCAACAGCATATACATACAGTTAAACTTGTGTTAGTGGTCACCTCTATTAAGCAGCCAACCTGTATTAAGCAGCCAGTATCCCGATTCCCAATATGTTGTTTGTTATTTATTTGACCTCTATTAAGCAGCCACCTGTGCTAAGCAGCCATGTTCTGTGATTCCCATGGCTGGCTGCTTAAGACAGGTTTGACTGTATACATATGTGAGATATGTCGTAGCTTATAATACCGATGTAGGTTATATCATTTAGTCAATCTATTCTCGTTCCATCTATTAATGCTAATATGTTTACAATTCGTGTATTGTATGTGTATTGGCAGTTACAAACTGATACAGCTATGTTGAATCTATTATAAAACGGTTTAAGCTGCCAATGTCCCAGATTGATGTGTTGTCGCCGGATATTGACGAATTCCTGATGCCGTTTGTTAACGTTATAAAGTGTGTGTCGAAAGCTGCCTGACGACAACCAATATATTGTGTCACATCGTTCTAATTTTGCCAGGCTTAACTTTAAGATAGAGTTGATGGATGTCTCCACTACAGTTATGGACGACGCAGTGCATCAATGAATATTGAACAGGTTGTATAGCGTGAAAGGCTTTGGATGAAGTGTGACATGACATAGTTCCATATATAATGTGTCACGTATATAATGTGTCACGTATATAATGTGTCACGGATATGTGTCACGTATATAATATGTCACGTATATAATGTGTCACGTATGTAATATATCACGTATATAATGTGTCACGTACATAATGTGTCACATATTTCCCCCGTCTGACCCTAATAAAACACGCTTGACTGGTAATCCAGGGATCACAGGTTCGATCCCCCATCTGACCCTAATAAAATTAACAGTATTTCAGATGGGACATTAAACCGAGGTCTCGTGTCGGTGCTGTACACCGTGCACGTAAAAGAATCAGATGAGAATCTGGAATGGGTCTATGTCTGTATCATTGCACTATCCTCCAAAAATCTAAAATGACTAATCTCTTCGGGAGGCGTCGCTCATATGGGCAACCGGTAGCGACGATAAATAAACGTACAACACATGTGTCACATATATCATACATGTGGTCGTTTACTGATTGAGATATTCTATGCTGTCACTACTTGTTAATCGTCATATTGTTAATTTACATATAGGAGGTCTCTGTGACAGAGTGTCAAGTCAAGTTTGTTGAATTCAAATCACTTTTTCTTCACCGTTGTATGTTCGAATCCCACTGATGGTGTCGAATTATTTCGTGCGAGGGAGCTACCCAGCTGGCCTATAGAGGGTCGTTGGTTCTACTCGGATGCCCGTCCGTGTCTTCCTCCATCAATAAAAGATTGCGAGTCGCCATGTGATCTAAGCGGTTGGAGCGACCTTATAACCCCAGAACAAACAAAATGAAAATCAAAGTACTAGGAATGGTACTTTCAATATGCATCAACTTTATTTTATTGTTGCTTGTTGCTTATATTTTGTTTTTGAATATCTGTGAAATATAGTTTGCTTCTGATCAATCTAACCTAAATCTTATTCAGGTCTTGTTCATTTTCAAATTTTACTATGTATTTATATAATTATACCGTTCCAGATGCAGAAAGAGCATGTGGTGGTTCATCCATCATTGTCAGTAATAAAACACTACACCGGCCTATCAAACTAAATACTAGCCTTCAAGATGTTGCTATGTCAGCCACATTGCACAAAGTTATCACCATCCGTTCATCTTTTTCCCCACCAAGTTATACATCATTATTGAACTCAGTCAAAACATTTGATATGTTCAGGTTATCTTAATGGACACTCCTATTTATTGGGATTGAGATATAACCCCTAGTGGTAAACTTACTGAGCCTTTTATAGATAGATACGACAAATGACAAATACTTACCTTCATCCTGCACTGTAAATTATCCATATCGCGATTTAACTATGTGCCACTAATCTATCTTTCTAGATGATGAGTGGAAAGTAGGTAGCTACCCTAGTGGAAATAATCACTTTCCATGGTTTCTCAATGGTTTACAATCAGCGATGAATAATACTATTCAACGCCGGGAATTAACTAAAGCTGAGTGGCACATTTGAAGAAATACTGAAGATCCTATTGAAATGCTTACAAATAGTTTACATCAAATAGCAGAAGAATGTAGACATACCAACATCATCGGCGAGTTCTATAAAGCTTAAGAAGCAATGTTTAATGATGACGGTGAATGCGCTATTAGAAAACGTTGTACAGTTCTAGAAAGATTTAATGTTCGACCAACAAAAGAAACTCTACACTAGTTCAAATATATAAGTTTCGTGCGAAAGTCCCAGAACTTTGAAACTCTTGAAAAGGGATACATGGAAATGGTATGCGTCTAAACTTAACTCTAGGATTTTTGTTATAAAGGTTTGGGATATGGTCCAAAAAATGAGTGGAAACTCGAATCCAACACTTTATAATATTTAAATATATCGAATAAAACAGCAAAGGAATATAATGCAAACCATTAGCAGATTCGTTCTCAAAAGACTCTTCATCCACAAGTTATGACAATCGATTTCATAAGATTAATACAAAAGAGGAACAAGAGAACACTAACGTTCGACTGTGATAGCGCAGAACATTGTATTCGTTATTTTCTAGTGATGAACTCCCTGGCGCAATAAATCACACGATACCGCTATTGGTCCTGATGAAATACACAATCAATTATTAAAACATTTCTGCACATATTTATTAGTTGCACTATTAGAAGTTTTCAATAAAATATGGGAATGTGGAAAATTGCCTGATTCCTGGAAGTTAACTGTAGTCCCAATACATAAACCAGGAACAGATAAAACCCATCCAATTATCGCCCTGTCACACTAACGAGTTGCGTTTGTAAAGTGGATTTCGGAACAAACGAAGTACCAATGACAACACAATACGGTTGGAAACGGTTAAACTGTGATATTTTAACACGAAAGAACGTTAGTTTCTAAATTTTCGATCTTACAAAATCATACGAGTC
This sequence comes from Archivesica marissinica, assembly GCA_014843695.1. NCBI lineage: Eukaryota > Metazoa > Mollusca > Bivalvia > Venerida > Vesicomyidae > Archivesica > Archivesica marissinica. The sequence goes on from CM026393.1 coordinate 65,277,455, forward strand.
CTATCTTTTGATTGCATTTGAGCGTTTGGGGTTCATACCCCTATTGGAATAAAAACGTATTGGACACATGGTACAACCTTAAACAAAGCCATGATGTATTGTCCAGACGAATATATCACACGGATATACGAATCGACAATAACAGTGCAATACTATTAACAGTTGTCTGGTTACTTAACTTTTCTAATGTGAGCCAATCTTGCAGACAGATAAATGTGGCTTCCTTCTCGGTCTTGCGGGAGTAAGCTCGATACTATAACATTTATTTCTATCACCTGTGAAAGGTTTAATAAAGTACACTTACTATATATATATATAGAACAGCAGTTCAAATCATAATGATATATACCCAGGGATGAAGCTATCATAAGATCATAATTTTTCTAGTCTGTCTTTTTATTAGTAGGATATGTGTCCATGATAACATGGGAGTGCAAGGACTACTCTCCCAGGTTGAGCATGACACAATATATACCTGAATATGTGCATGGTAAATTTAACTTTTACTAGACTAATATAGAAGGAGGATCTTGTGAAATATACAGGTCACACTTTTAGCCATCAATTCTCTAATGGACACGTGCCCATGGAATTACTTCTTCCTTCTGTCTGTGTATTTCAATCTGCCTTTCCAACTTATGCTATCCCACTATAAGTCACTTACTCTAAATACAATTTAGTGACGGGGATAGCTGATATATCTATATGACTCAAGATTCTCATCAAAAATTCTTAAAAGACTAAGCGATACCTGTAATAAGTCCACACATTTAGTAGTGGACAGTAAAAGATCAATTCTTATCTTTTACAATGAATGTGGCCTAAACCCATGCACATGTTCAGCTTAGTAAACTATAAACCTTTTGGTACCAACAAATGCATGATGTGTGTAAAACCTTCATGCCAATGATCAAAATGGACATATATAGCTCCCTGGGTATAACAACAAGTAATCAGGTGGTAGAATCTAAACATGTCATTAAGCAGTCTGTCCAATTGCACACTGACCTACAAACTAGATTTCTGCGTGCGTTGCTGGTTCTGGACACCAATTAGATCTCCCCTAGGCTGTTCACCCTCCTACCTGATGCGACCTTAATTATATATATATTATCAGAAATACGAAAACAATCAGTATCTTAAATACTCTGCTCTGTGCGTTACCAACGAATGTTTTAAATAAAATGATATATCTATGTTTATGTTATAATGTTAGTTTTAACGTGGCCCTGAAAGGAAACAGTTTGTATATATTATATAAATAGAACATTTTCTGCGGATATGGAAGTTCAGATTTTTAATACCATCTTTTATTGTACCGCACAGGCAGAGATACTTTTAACGTTAAGTTCATGAGGCTTTCATCTTCAACCTATATTTGGGAATGGGACATGATAATCTGCTCTAATAGCCTAATATGTCATAAAGACTCCAACTTTTGTACATTATATGCATCTTTATATTTACTATTTGACTGTGTACACTAAACCCTTTTAAATATATAAATGGAGCACATTGTATCCTGAGTTCAGTGAAAGTGTCTGAAGTGCTTATATTTGTTTGCAAAGTATCTTCAGACCACATATTAGGCTGTTGAGAAACATCAGCAGACAGATCATATGGGCACAAACATTTAAAATTCTAACATAGAATTATAGAACCACAACCTTATATATCTACAGATTATTTATGGTTATATATAGCCTCTTGAACTGATATGAAATATTCAAGTGTAGATAATAATAATATAATAATATTTTAACGTCACCGTCTGTCTGTCTGTCTGTCTGTCTGTCTGTCTGTCTGTCTGTCTGTCTGTCTGTCTGTCTGTCTGTCTGTCTGTCTGTCTGTCTGTCTGTCTGTCTGTCTGTCTGTCTGTCTGTCTGTCTGTCTGTCTGTCTGTCTGTCTGTCTGTCTGTCTGTCTGTCTGTCTGTCTGTCTGTCTGTCTGTCTGTCTGTCTGTCTGTCTGTCTGTCTGTCTGTCTGTCTGTCTGTCTGTCTGTCTGTCTGTCTGTCTGTCTGTCTGTCTGTCTGTCTGTCTGTCTGTCTGTCTGTCTGTCTGTCTGTCTGTCTGTCTGTCTGTCTGTCTGTCTGTCTGTCTGTCTGTCTGTCTGTCTGTCTGTCTGTCTGTCTGTCTGTCTGTCTGTCTGTCTGTCTGTCTGTCTGTCTGTCTGTCTGTCTGTCTGATCTAGTCATCGTTTGGAGTGGTGAATTATCTACATATTAGAATAAAGTAAGACTTCTTACTAGTCTCGGATCATTTGACTTTGTCATGTAATTTTAAACTCTCACCATCGAAGTTCAGTGCAGTATGGCAGCTGTGGAAAATGGTCGTTGAGCAGGACTGTCGTTGTTTATTGTCATTAATTGTCTTGTCTCATTCCCCATTTCTACTCTAGACAATTCCATATATCATCACATTCCATATATATAGCTTCTGTACTGTTCAGCTAGCTTGGGAACAGGTGTCGCTATATTTTGCCTGGTCAGTCAAATAAATATATTTTAACACCGATACTATTAATTGGGCCGTATTGAGCTTCTGATCATATCAACATTTTACCATAAGTTAAAAAGTGAACAATCGACAGACTGGAACCCAGGCTACTGTTCAGCTTTAACATTACTATATAATTCCAATGTGCAGTTTTCACTTATAGTCCTATATTTGATTGTACAGCCAAGGGAATCACAGAAAGTGGCTGCTTAGAACATGTGGCTGCTTAATAGATGTCAAATGTATAATAAAACGACATATTGGGAATCTGTTAACTGGCTGCTTAATACAGGTTGGCTGCTTAATGGAGGTGACCACTAACACAGGCTTGACTGTACATGTATTTGAATTGTATACTGATTGTTGATAATCTGAATAAGGCTGTCCGATTAGTGCAGTGGTTAGCGCTCTCGCTTCTCACCAATGCGACCCGGGTTCGATCCTCGTACAGGGAAGTATGTGAGATGGTACGATGGTCGCCAGATCGGACAGGTGGGTTTTCTCCAGGGACTCCGGTTTCCTCCCACATGAATGACTACATATACACTTGCATCCGAGCCAACGAGAGTGATTAATATAAGTTGCTAAAACTTGCTTCGCAATCGTTGTAAAATCAATATAAAGTATAGATAATCTGAATATTCCTCTTGCCGAATTCTATATCTTGTTACAACAACGGTGTACAATCAAACATCTGGCAGTGGTCACGTGTGTTTAATAGCCAACCAGTATTAAGCAGTCAGTTTCCAGATTCCCAATGTGTTGTTTTAGTATACATTTGACTTCTACTAAGCAGTCACCTGTGCTAAGCAACCACTTTCTGCCATTATTTTGGCTGGCTGCTTAAGACATGTGTCACTGTATATCAAGTTATCAACTATGTACAGCGTTCCCAGCAGTGGGAATAAATGCATGCTTAATTAAGGGTTGTGTCTGTATCGACCGGAAAAGCTCCCATACTGCATAAACAGCTATATTGGATTGCTTTATAAAAATTTTTAAACACAATTATTTTAGCTCGATTGCGAACCAAGTTCTTACAACTTATATTAATCACTCTCGAGACCTCATTCCTGATGGAATCCATTGCCACGAGGGAAGAGGCAACGTGGAATTTAAATGCCTTGCCTAAGGACACAATCGTAACGGCTTTATAGACGTTTGAATATAATAAAAACATGTCTAAATATATTCCGTTATAAAACATACTGACTATTTATGATAAACGTAACTTTTGCAGTTTTGCATTCATGTCACATTCATGTTCCTTATCTTGGTTACTGTATGGAAATTGTGAATGTTAAATTCTAGTTAGTCTTCTATTTTTGTGTCAGACGCCCTGCATTGCAGTCGATCGCCACACATAGTTAGATATGGAGGTTTCCATAGGACTGACTGTACGTTTATGGCAACCAGGTTTGCATTTTGAGCCCATCAAGGCATGTCTCATTGGAAATTCTGGAATGGATATCGAGTTCGTGATTGTATCTAGAAATCCCACCAAAATGAAATGCATCCCGACATTGCATGTCATATCTACTGTCATATGTGTATGTAACAACACAAAAACATAGCGCAGTGGTAGCGCGTTCGTTTCAGGTGTGCGAAGGGCCCGGAGTTCGAGTCTTGCTGGAGCCGTTACGATTGTGCCCTTAGGCAAGGCATTTAAATTCCACGGTGCCTCGTCTCTCTCCTCGTGACTCCATCAGGAATGAGGTATCGAGAGTGATTAATATCAGTTGTAAGAACTTGTTTCGTTACGTGCTAAAATACATTTGTATAAACGAAACATATGTTGATAACATGATAGCGTGTTTTACGTGTATTTATCGTCGCTACCCATATGAGCGACGCCTCCTGAAGAAATTAGTCATTTTAGATTTTTGGGGGATAGTGCAATGATACAGACAGAGACCCATTCCAGAATCTCCTCTGATTCTTTTACGTGCACGATGTAAAGCACCGACATGAGACCTTGGTTTAACGTCCCATCTGAAATACTGTTAATTGTATTATGGTCAGACGGGGGATCGAACCTGCGATCCTTGGTTTACCAGTCCAGCGTGTTACCACTGGACTACATATCCGTCTGTTCCTGATAGCGATTTGCAATTGTTTCAATTGATGTTCATGCTTTGTTACGACGAGTTGGTACATCCGGTTTAATACCACGATTAAGACTAGGGATACTATCGTACATAAGCAGCTCGTTAGCTCAGTCGGTAAAACGCGTTGTCAGAACTAGAGAATGTGTCTACCGTAAATGTCTATATGAATAGAAACGAGATGTAGTAGCACTCCGTTTAGTGCTCGCAATGGCAACATAATTATTGAAGCGTTGGCTTGCTAAGCCAATGTACCGTTATTTAATTTCTATTCCCGCCTATGTGTCTGCATACGGCTGCGCCATGTTTGCTTAATGACATTGGAAATCCTGTCTATGTGTTACTTACTGAGGTTCAAATATTGTGCTGTCATATATACAAACCGTGCGGAAATATTTACTCATTTGCGAAATGCACTATATTCATATATTTGTTTATTTGTTTGTTTGTTTTGGGCTGTTTAAAGTCGCGCCAACAGGTTAGGTTAGTCGGCGAATCTCCAGCTATTATTGGTGGAGTAAGAACCCGGATGCCCATCCGAGAAGCATTGTTATTATGGACCGGCCCCGGGTAGAGCCACCGACCTACCGCAAGCCAGCTGGATAGCTTCCTCACATGAAATAATTCGACACACCCACTGGGATTCGAACATGCAGTGATGAGAGGCAAATTATTTGAATACAGAGGTTAAAATATTGTGCTGCCATATTCAAACCGTGCTTGATAATTACTCATGTGCATTGTACACGTTTTATCATACACATAAATACTGATGTTTCCATTGCATGAGAAATCCGAACAGAACAAAGTGCATATAATATTACATTCTAGCACTTACCTATAATAGTACACTGACGAGATTTATAATATGACTTTAATTCTCCGTGAAGATATAGACCCCGGGTTCATTTCCCAATCGTGCTTGAATATTACTTTTACAATTCACTACTGGAATACGACACGCATTATTTCTGATCTCTGGTCCCATTAGTTATCCAGACGGTCATAATAGTGTAGTTTCTAGCAACTGTATATCATTTGTCAATCCCAATTGACGTATATGATCGTGGAGCTGGCTCCCTGCACGGTTATTAATGGATTATTTACCAATATAGTGTACACTATGTAATTATTTCCATATTAAGGTCTTTCATTCGCCTCGAAATTAATGAACGATACGAAGGCATTTCTACATATACCCGATATATACTAGATTTCCAAGAATGGCGTCAGTGACAGAGTGGCGTCGGTGACAGAATGGCGTCGGCTCATTATAAGCACGTCCGTTTTAATTAGTCTCATTGAAACGATTCAAACATAGAACTGAATGACTGATTGTTCGGCTTCACAATTATGACAGTTTTCAATTTGCAAAAACACAATTTTCCATATATTTTCTTCACGGATTACTTGGGTTGAATCATCAACTATTTTATGGGCATTTTTTGCACTGTATCAATGAATCACATAGCGACATGTTTCAAAGAGAACTATATTACTGAGTAAATGAACCATATACAAATACAGACACCATGCAGGAACCGTTGACACTGATGATTGATGAGCTGGAGATCAGGGGCGGTTTAATGGTTAACGGGTTGGACTGTTAATCCAGAGAAGAATTATATAAGACTCTGTCTTCCATTCTAATCCTGTTTCTGTATTCTGATTATGCGTGATGTATGCATTGTTCAATATGTATTATATTGGGAAATAAAATATGTTTAAACTAATCCAGGGGTAGTGATGATTTTTTTGGGGAAGAGTAGTCTCTAATGTTGTAAGAACTTGTGGTTTGACCCATTTTTGCTCTCTTTGCATATATTGTGTTTTGTAATTTCAGCAAAAAAGGTTTTCCCATTTATTGGTCCCCGTCAACATTGGCGAGTGGGGTCGGAGAGCACATGGTATGCAGATTCTGTGTCATAATAGAGCAAAATAAAATATGATTAAACTAAGTGATGTTGAAACATCGTCCAACATCATAACAGTATTTCAGATTGACTATAAACCAAGGTCCCGTGTGTCAGTACTCAGATTGTGAAACTGAAATGTATCTCAAATTGAACAAATAGAGTTGGCAAACATACTGTAAAAGTGTACACTTTATTCAAAGAGGAGCTGAAAATAGAAGAATATTTGATGTGGCTACCAAAACACATAATATATAATAGCTCTTAAATTTCGCACAGCTAAAACAATGGTCATGTTTTAATTGAACGACGCCTATTGGCGGGGATACTGTGCTGTCGAGCGAGTTATCCGTGATGTATCTATCATCCAATGAGCAATTTAATATCGTTATTTCCACCTATCAAGCGACATACTGTATCAATACATTTTGTAATTTATGTTTATTTAATGTCGCTACCGGTTGCCCATTTGAGCTACGGACATTTGACCTAACAACACCTGCCCTGAGCATGCGGCAGCGGTTAACCAGTACTTGGTGCACCAACCTCCGTAAGAAACTGCCAACACTCTCATATAAAGAGACAGAAATACAATACAATCACAAGAACACAATTCGTAATATTAGGAAAATTAAATAAATACCAAAGTATATATATCGCTACCGGGGTATATCGCTACCGGGGTGTATCGCTACCGGTGTATATCGCTATCTGGTATATCGCTACCGGGCATATCGCTACCATCGCTACCGGGGTATATCGCTATCTGGCATATCGCTACCGGGCATATCGCTACCATTGCTACCGGGGTATATCGCTATCTGGTATATCGCTATCTGGTATATCGCTACCTGGTATATCGCTATCTGGCATATCGCTACCATCGCTACCGGTGTATATCGCTACCGGTGTATATTGCTATCTGGTATATCGCTATCTGGTATATCGCTATCTGGTATATCGCTACCGGTGTATATCGCTACCGGTGTATATTGCTATCTGGTATATCGCTACCTGGTATATCGCTACCTGGTATATCGCTACCGGTGTATATCGCTACCGGTGTATATCGCTATCTGGTATATCGCTACCGTGTTTATCGCTATCTGGTATATCGCCACCTGGTATATCGCTACCGGTGTATATCGCTACCGGTGTATATCGCTACTGGTGTATATCGCTATCTGGTATATCGCTACCTGGTATATCGCTACCTGGTATATCGCTACCGTGTATATCGCTATCTGATATATCGCTACCTGGTATATCGCTACCGTGTATATCGCTATCTGGTATATCGCTACCGGGTATATCGCTATCTGGGTATATCGCTACCGGGTATATCGCTACCTGGTATATCGCTACCGTGTATATCGCTATCTGATATATCGCTACCTGGTATATCGCTATCTGGTATATCGCTATCTGGTATATCGCTATCTGGTATATCGCTACCTGGTATATCGCTATCTGGTATATCGCTACCTGGTATATCGCTACCTGGGTATATCGCTACCGTGTATATCGCTACCGGGCTATATCGCTACCTGGTATATCGGTACCGGGGTATATCGCTACTGGGGTATATCGCTACCGGGCTATATCGCTACCGGGTATATCGCTACCATCGCTACCGGTGTATATCGCTACCGGCCTATATCGCTACCTGGTATATCGCTACCGGGGTATATCGCTACTGGGGTATATCGCTACCGGGTTATATCGCTACCGGGCTATATCGCTACCGGGTATATCGCTACTGGTGTATATCGCTACCGGTGTATATCGCTACCGGATATATCGCTACCGGGGTATATCGCTACCGGGTATATCGCTACTGGTGTATATCGCTACTGGTGTATATCGCTACCGGGTATATCGCTACCGGTTTATATCGCTACCGGGTATATCGCTACCGGTGTATATCGCTACCGGTGTGTATCGCTACCGGTGTATATCGCTACCTACGAGGCGCCTACTATACCCATGACACTCTCCTCGGAATAAGCATTAGTTGCCACATTAACGGTAATCATCCATGCTGACACAACAACGTTTTTAAAGCAGCATTACATCGTATGAAATAAATAGATATTTGAAAAATCCAATTTTTACGTATGGGTAGCAATGCTGCTACACAGTCTAACATTATACTGTGTATGCTTATGTTCATTTGGTAAACAGTGTTTATTTGGTGATAAAACAAACTCGAAACCGAAAGTAGGACTTTCCGAGTCGATCGGTCACGCACTTGTTTACAACCGGAACGCATCGTCCGCACTTGTTTGCATACGGAATGCATCGTCCCCGTTTGTCCCACGTTGTCTTTTTTAATTAAATTATTTGATATGTTGCTTCATACCTCTGTTAGCTAAGTCTTTTAGTGACATCACGCGAGGGGTTCGACATTAGAGGAAAATAGATAGATAGTCTTTCATGTTCAAAATATATATGTTGTTTTCTACATCCTCTGTTGTTTCGCGCATGCGCGCTGTGCGTGTTTACATTTCGTGTGTTGATAAACAAATTCGCGAATACGACGGTTTTAATTTATTGGAATTTTATCGTTTCTGAGCGACTATTTCGATTTTTGTAAACACACACACACAAATTAGTATTTATATCTTACCCAACACATCCTTTATTACGATGTAATGCTGCTTTAACGTATTGAGTTTCAGCATACTAGAGAATACACTCCGTACATTGAAGATCTTCCCAAAACGAAATGCAATACTTGTGGAGAGTGGGAACATTAGGCCACATTTGACTAATCAGGGACTGTCATGTTAGAATTGCAGTAACATTGCTAACCCAATCGTATGGCCTCTATCGCAAGTCATCCATTGTGACCAGAGAACCCGTTCTCTGTTGTGTTTTACAAATGGAAGCTGTTCTTTTCCAGTCGAGTTTTGGTGGATGTTGTTGTATTCGAAAATATACTCTCGTAACATATGTGTTTCTATGTTTTTTTTGGATTTAAATCGTCGCACCAATTCCTAGGCCGTCCGATTAGCGCAGTAGCACGCTCGCTTCTCACTCGGGTTCGATCCTCGGACCGGGAAGTATGTACGATGACATGGTGGTCGTAAGATCGGACAGGTAGGTGGGCTTCCTCCGGGTACTCCGGGTACTCCACATGAATTACCACATATACGCTTTCATCCGCGCCAACGAGAGTGATTAATATACATTATTAGAACTTGTTTCGCAATCGTTGTAAAATAAGGAAAGTTTATACTAGTTTTAACTACTTAAGTCATATGGCGACACTTCATCTATAATTTGTGGAGGATGACCCCGGGTGTCCCTCCGTGAAGTATTGAAATAATTATACACCCATAATGGGATTTGAACATACAGTGGTGCGGGGCAAGTGTTTTTAACTCAACGACATTAAACGGCTCGGCTACGGAGGCCTCCTTGTATAATATGTGAGTATTTCACATCTAGTGTGTATTCGACACACACCTTGTATAAATCCTTTCTCTACGCCCCCACCTCCAGCAAAATGCTGTAGCATCGAAAGAAAATACGCTTGAGTATACAAGATATTGAGTGCGATAGAATTGCATCTATGAACATGAGTTTCCTTTTCTCTACTTCCGACTACAAGCAAAGAAAGGATGGATTCCCATCTATCAGATCTTGTTATTAAAGGGAAACCTTGAATACACCTCGCTATGTAATGTTGTGTACGCTTTATTGTATCTATCTATCGATGTCGTTATATGTTATGTATGTATGCATGTTCCTTTAATGTCAAACCCCTTCGCGGGGACTTAGACATGTTTCCTGGGCAGGCTTAGCCGACCTAAGCGATTAACCAGTACTAAGCAATGTGTGTGAGGTGCCTTGCTCAATGACACTACATACGTGGCCTGACCGAGTATCGAACCCGAGACCGTTCGATTCCAAATCCGACGCTCTACCACTGGACCACGGACTCCACACAATGTTAAGTGGGTTCATAGTTCGGCTCCATAATAAATAGTAGGAACTACTAGTTTCTTGCACAAACTTGTTAATGCGAGATAATTGATGCCATTATCGGATAAGCCTCACCATGGACCATTGCATGAACCGGATGTACCGAATGCATACATTTTTTACAGGGCACCGTCGTTAATTCTAGCACCGATTTGTGTGTTTTCATTGGTATAAACTAGGGATGGCAACGAACATTCGACTATTCGAATATTCGCTCAAACGTCCGAATATCCGAATACTATTACAGTATTCGAATATTCGGGAGAACATAAACATATTTATTCGTTCATAATGTACAGTACATATATAGTGTATACAACAGAAAAATAGATTAAATCCAAAGCTTATAGCTTATTGAGGTTATGTGTTTTCATATATTTTCATGTATGTATACGCATTACTATGTTTGACCATAACTTGCGGTATATTCCTGCCATTTAAACACTAGCCGTTTGTCCATGTACTATACTGACACCAAACAGAAACTGTGTACTTAATTTATACAAATTTAATTTTGTTGGAATATATAAAGTAGTAATTACAAACGCCTCATCCCCATTACATTACATTACATTACATAGATTGTCTGACCCCAAAATAATTCCGTGTAGGGTTCAGTAACAATCCATATAACTTATTCTATAATGTTATTAACTAGCTCGTAATAATACATATTGCAATACACTGCAAGTTCATAGGCTTATCAGCAAACTGCTTACACAGCACAGCTCATACAACATATATTGTATCAGTATCCAAGACAATCATTTTCTAGGGAGAATCTTCTAGTCGATAGCATAATGTATTAGTATCTAATGTGTTTGTCTATACAAATTTAGTTTTAGCTCGATTGCGAAACAAGTTCTTTCAACTTATATTAATCACTATCGAGACCTCATTCCTGATAGAATACATCGCCACGAGGGAGAGAGAAGAAGCAACGTGGAATTTAAATGCCTTGCCTAAGGGCACAATTGTAACAGCTCCAGCGGGGCTCGAACTCCGGACCGTTCGCACCTGAAGCGAACGCGCATCCACGGCGCTATCACGACTTCCACTATCGTGTTAATGGAATCGTCTGGTGTTTCCACATTTCCACAACGAAACAACCGTGGTCATACTGTCCATCCGGTATAACACGATAATACCAACTTCAGGTTGTCTAGTGGTTAATGTCGTTGACTTGTATACCACTGTAACCTATCATCACTGATGTTCACTGGTTCGAGCCCCGCTCAGGCCGTGTCTGTTTATATGAAAACGTTGGCAGTTTCTGTGAGCCTGCACAGGAGAGGTGTTGTTAGGTAAACTGCCCGCCTGCGATATAGCCCAAAAGTGTGCTGATGCAGGCGTAAAACCGGAACAAACAAAACACACTAACTAACTAAAGTGTGGGCATATTTATCAAGGTAATTGCATGCTGTGCTTCTGTGTCAATGCTACAATTGTAAGCCAATACACTGACACGTTAACATTAGGAAGGAACAATACCCATTACTCCTGTGGGAACGTTACATCCAGAGAACTGTAATACAATTATGTATATATCAATAGAATAATGTAGTTTACGCTTATTTATCGTCGCTACCGGTTGCCCATATGAGCGACGCCTTCTGAAGATATTAGATTAGTCAGTTTTGATTGTTGGATGATAGTTCAATGATACAGACAGAGACCCATTCCTGAGTCTCCTCTGGTTCTTTTACGTGCACGGTGTAAAGCACCGACACGAGATCTCGGTTTAGTTTATTTTATTGCTCGATTCGTTTTACATATACATGTGAATACAAAACATGACAAATTAAATAAAGGCAAACGGCTCGGGCCACAAGTTCTAGCAACATTAGTTCCTCCCCTTCCCGACAAGATAGTAAATGAAAAGTGTAGCGACCAGTGATTTCAAGTATATATAAATATAGAAACATAACGATTTTATTTTTACACAAACATTAATCATTTTTTCTGAAAAAGTACGTGTTGTATAGCTAAAGACCTCGGTTTAAAGTCCCATCTGAAAGACTGTTAATTTTATTAGGGTCAGACGGGGGATCGAACCTGCGAGCCCTGATGAGTAATACAAGAATGCGACGTACCCGGAAACAAATGGTATAAGGGAGACAATCAAAACAAGTCAAGTATCTAGTTTCTCTAATATATTAACATATTGCGATTTGTAATTAACACATATAACGGAAATCGTCGTAACCCTTAACCCTTGTTGCCAGTAATATTACTATTCTTGGACGAATTTACCCATTTTGATAAATGAACTGGTCCAAATTTCATTATCTTATTGATTTATTGGTCTAAACATATCACGCACCAGTCCATGTCAGTTACTTGGTGTTGTTACTATTACTTTCTCCTCAACATCATTTTCGTCTCCGTCAATGACTGGTATCCATTTGACGTAGTGTAGAACATTTTCTGCCCATGATGGGCATTCAGGTTGATGTAGCCGCATGATTTGTACCACCAACCTCCACGTTGGTAGGATGGACATCTTCCGGCGGATACGTCATGATCAATAGTGCTGAACGCTTGTCCATGGTGGTATGAAAGACCGTGTTTCACATCATCACCTGGAAGAAATATGTGTAAATTGCCAGTTTCCCATTTATCTGGACGTAATTTGTGTTTTAGGAATTAAAATTGTCCAATTGTTTTCAGGGAACTAGTTCCAAGCTTTCACTTGTGTGCACATCGAATTACAGGCTTGAGCTGGAACCCAGAAATGGCCATGTCAATTTATATACGTAGTTGAAATTCTGCAACATTATTTGGTTCCCATATGTTGCAGCAGGGATGTGGTATATACTATTATGTTGGACAGGGTTTCGTCTTTTTGTTCGTATCTGCATTTAATTACTAAAGTATGCACTTTATAATTTATACATTCACTCAATGCACTATCCGAGCGTGTATTAGGCAGAGTGAGTTTTCAATCGTCCTTCTGTTACATATTTATATGTGATCGTTTTTCTTGTTGTTGTTGTTGTTAGGTTAGAGATTGCTTGATGGCTGAAAGGACCGGCAATTTAATGAACGTTTTTACAAATCTGCACAACTGTATAGACGCAAAATCTCCGCATAGTAGTTTTTATATTGGCAATAACTTCATTAGACGTTTAAACATAGTTTATTTCAGACAAAGTTACACCATTTACAAATATACATTTTACACAATATATATACTGACACCAAAAAGAAACTGTATGGATCTGTAGTCCGGTGGTAACACGCTGGACTGGTCATCCAGGAATCGCAGGTTCGATCCCCCGTCTGACCCTAATATAATTAACAGTCTTTCAGATGGGACATTAAACCGAGGTCTCGTGTCGGTGCTGTACACCGTGCACGTAAAAGAACCAGAGGAGACTCTGGAATGGGTCTCTGTCTGTATCATTGCACTATCCTCCATTAATCTAAAATGACTAATCTCTTCATGAGGCGTCGCTCATATGGGCAACCGGTAGCGACGATAAATAAACGTAAAACACACAGAAACTGTACACTTGCCTTAGATGTATCATTTATATCTATTAGAACAAATGTAGGCAAATTTGGTATCAAAATGTGCGAAATATTGCGTAAATTAGTGCAGTGTGTGAAGGATTATTTACTTCACTCATGATAGTAAAATCCATAATTCTAAGCTTTGTAGCAAAAATGTAGAACGCTAAATATAAAAGGGAACAGTGTCTTAAATGGTGTCCTTGTAGATGCAATAGGATTAAAGGATTAAAACCGAAGGTTGTAGCTTATAAAGGTCTTCTCCTATACTCTACTTGCATGTACTTATTGTAATTACGGTATGACAGTGTTGTAATCTTATCTAATCTATTACTTTCAATGTGAAGCGTATAAAGTGGCATTAAAGCGACATTACATCGCAAAAAGCCAAAGAAATGCATTGTTCACGTATAAATGCATTGCTACTACAAATTCTTCCGAATATATTCGAACACTAACATTGAATCAATAAACAGTGTGTGTGTGGTCTACACACTTTCAAAATTGAATGTAGGATTTTGATATACAGGTCATTCACGCTCCTGAATTGACATTTCTTTGTCATTGTAGTCAATACTAAACGCGTGATGCTGTCGCCCTGAGATAATGAATTTAACTACGATTAGTCTACAAATAAATATGCATAGGCACATTTGTGAGATATAACGGTAAATCTGAACCATAAATCTCGTTATTCGGGATACACATGTTGTATTACGCATGCATGTCGACCCTGTTTACATTATTTTGTTATGTCAACAAACCGCGTATACGACGCTTGTTTATTAGTTGAAATACTCAGTTTTTGAGGCAAATATTTGGGGAAATATTATACTATTGAATAGGAAATTACATTCTATAGAAATATGCGTTTTCACTAAAGTAAACAGTCTTGTACAGTGTAGCTTAACGTGCTTGTACAGTGTAGCTTAACGTGCTTGTACAGTGTAGCTTAACGTGCTTGTACAGTGTAGCTTAACGTGCTTGTACAGTGTAGCTTAACGTGCTTGTACAGTGTAGCTTAACGTGCTTGTACAGTGTAGCTTAACGTGCTTGTACAGTGTAGCTTAACGTGCTTGTACAGTGTAGCTTAACGTGCTTGTACAGTGTAGCTTAACGTGCTTGTACAGTGTAGCTTAACGTGCTTGTACAGTGTAGCTTAACGTGCTTGTACAGTGTAGCTTAACGTGCTTGTACAGTGTAGCTTAACGTGCTTGTACAGTGTAGCTTAACGTGCTTGTACAGTGTAGCTTAACGTGCTTGTACAGTGTAGCTTAACGTGCTTGTACAGTGTAGCTTAACGTGCTTGTACAGTGTAGATTAACGTGCTTGTACAGTGTAGCTTAACGTGCTTGTACAGTGTAGCTTAACGTGCTTGTACAGTGTAGCTTAACGTGCTTGTACAGTGTAGCTTAACGTGCTTGTACAGTGTAGCTTAACGTGCTTGTACAGTGTAGCTTAACGTGCTTGTACAGTGTAGCTTAACGTGCTTGTACAGTGTAGCTTAACGTGCTTGTACAGTGTAGCTTAACGTGCTTGTACAGTGTAGCTTAACGTGCTTGTACAGTGTAGCTTAACGTGCTTGTACAGTGTAGCTTAACGTGCTTGTACAGTGTAGCTTAACGTGCTTGTACAGTGTAGCTTAACGTGCTTGTACAGTGTAGCTTAACGTGCTTGTACAGTGTAGCTTAACGTGCTTGTACAGTGTAGCTTAACGTGCTTGTACAGTGTAGCTTAACGTGCTTGTACAGTGTAGCTTAACGTGCTTGTACAGTGTAGCTTAACGTGCTTGTACAGTGTAGCTTAACGTGCTTGTACAGTGTAGCTTAACGTGCTTGTACAGTGTAGCTTAACGTGTTTGTACAGTGTAGCTTAACGTGCTTGTACAGTGTAGCTTAACGTGCTTGTACAGTGTAGCTTAACGTGCTTGTACAGTGTAGCTTAACGTGATCGGACAGTTTTGCCATTTGAAACTTACATGCAGTTTACATCCGTTATGTCGAATTCCGTCGGACCGAACAAAATACTTCGACATAACCGAAGTTTGACGGAACGAAATTACGATTATAATGTAAAATTATAGTGTCTGAAACGGGACTTTGATCCGACTTCGAGATAACCGGATAAATCGCCATAACCGTCTTTGACATAGCGGATGTAGACTGTAGTTATATTTCAGTTAGCAACAGTTTTGTACCAAGTTTATCTTTGTATCAGTAACAGTTCTTGAGTTCTGTTTATTGTATCAGCACTATGTTTGTTTTATCGTGTGGGGCTCAATTATTACTATATGACAACTCTTTAATGTAAGTTGATTATACGTTGTATTTTGGATTTGTCATACTCATAAACACATACAATCCACGGCAAACATCATGCTACTGTACGTGCCCACCAATGCAATCACCGCCTCCTCCGCACCCACACACACCAGCCTTTAAGTGCAACTGAAGAAGATTCCATAGACGGATATGTAGTCCAGTGGTAACACGAGGTTAGATCCTTCCCGACCAATAGGCGTACACCGTAACCACTATACCGCGGAGACGGTTATATATAAATCTGATGGGAATAGAAGAAAATGAACGATCAAAAGACGGACCTGTCCTGTAGACCAGTGGTTAACAGGCTGGACTCGTACTCCAGGGATCGCAGATTCGATCCCCCGCCTGACCATAGTAAAATTAACAGTCTTTCTGATGGGACTTTAAACCGAGATCTCGTGCAGGTAAAAGAACCAAAGGAGACTCTGGAATTGACATCTGCCTGTATCATTGCACTATCCTCCAAAATCTAAAATGAATAATCTCTTCAGGAGGCGTCGCTCATATGGTCAACCGGTAGCGACGATAATCAAACGTAAAACACACGCACACCTATGCTAGTGTACCTGAAACAACTGAAACAAACTGCCTGTGGTGGGTGTGTCATACAGATTAAAACACGGAGGACAAACCTAAAGATCCATGTCCTTGCTCTATGTACAGTCTATAATCTGGTGCCCGGGATAAACTGAAGTTATTGAATGTTTCGTATAGATCCGTTCCACTTAGATTCTTCACATCGAATCGTAGTTCAGTTTCGGCCTCGTCTGCTAGTTCTTTTATGTGCTTCAACCCTTCAATGTCATAAATAAAAGGCTGTGGTTAGCGCGCTCGCTTCTCACCAATGCAACCGGGTCCGATCCTCGGACCAGGAAGGATGTGAGATGGTACGGTGGCCACCAGATCGGACATGAGGGTGTTCTCCGGTTTCCTCCCACACGAATGACCACATTTACTCTTTCATCCGCGCCAACGAGAGTGATTAATATAAGTTGTTAAAACTTGCTTCGCAATCATGGTAAAATAAATTTAAAGTTTAAACTTTTGATAAATAAAATGTTTTACATAATGCAGATATAGATTGAAATGTGCATGCATTTTTAGTCGAATCACATTGTATTGCAAATCAATAGTAAATATGTCATGCACAACATGATACAATACATACTGGAGAGGGTAGGTTTCAAATGTCTATATGCTCTGCCTTTAGTATTGCAGCAATAAATTGATACTGCTATACAAATATCGACCTGTTCAGCCTACCGTATTGCAGCAATAAATTGATACTGCTATACAAATATCGACCTGTTCAGCCTACCGTATTGCAGCAATAAATTGATACTGCTATAAAAATATCGACCTGTTCAGCCTGCCGTATTGCAGCAATAAATTGATACTGCTATACAAATGTCGACATGTTCTGCCTTTAGTATTGCAGCAATATATTGATATTGCTATACAAATGTCGACATGTTCAGCCTTCCGTATTGCAGCAGTATATTGATATTGCTATACAAATATCTAGCTGTTTAATCAGTATACAGTCAAACTTGTGTTAGTAATCGGTAATGTATACGTGATATATTTCACATATGTGAAGCTATACTAACCTAGCCAGAATTCTGCACTGATCTGGCCAAATCCGGATTCATATTCCGTAAAGTTTTGTTCGAAGCTGAGATTTACACTTGATCGGTGCTGAAACACCTGCCAATTAACAATACTACAGTAACAACAAAAATATATGATTATAAAAGGAATAAAATACGTTGACATTAGGTTGTATTACGCATGTATGTCGACCCTGTTTACATTATTTTGTTGTGTCAACAAACCGCGTATACGACGCTTGTTTATTAGTTGAAATACTCAGCTTTTGAGGCAAATATTTGGGGAAATATTATACGATATAATAGGAAATTACATTCTGTATAAATGTAGTGTCGCTTTAAGTAACGTAAACATACAATGTGTCATGTTGCATGATCAACTATATTAACATATAAATTATCAACATGACAAACAGTTTTATTTCGGTTTTCATATGACACTATTCACAATATTTATGAACGTTACTCTGGATTGCACATATACAATATATACATATACATTCACACTATTTATTAAATATATATCACATGATTTATTATATCGTTAAACATTAACTACATATACTGCATACCCTATACTATGTAGAATGCATTGGTAAAAGCTACCAATTTGTGTTGTTGTAACATCACATAACATGTGACACACTAGTCATTTGTACTATACATGGCTTGTACAAAAATATTTATTTGATATATATATTACTATTGTATTATAAAAGAATCTATCTATCTATCTCAAATGTGCTATTCATATTAATTCATATAAATATGTTTAATTTTGAACCATACATTTTGTATATAATTTTGGTGACATATAGGCCCATTGGGCCGGGTGCTTGATTGTGTTTTTAACTATTTGTTCTTTGTCATTGTATATATGCACATGTCACTATAATAAAGAAAATTACTTACTTATACGTATTATGTAACCTAGACAACCAAGCGTTGGGAACAACAACTTAACATGCATGAACAATACTATGTAGTTAGTATATTCATAATATACGCCATGAGTTATACCAGTATAGCCATAAGCATGGATGAATGCATACATCATAGTACGGTTATTCCAAACTATTTACAATGTTCTGTCGTACGATAAATGATTCATATACATATTTACACAATTTAGTTTCAATGTTACGGTTTGTATTCTGCAAATGTACAACAAACTTCAACAAACTTCAACACTCGGTCTAGCAAAATAATATTTTTTCAAGTAACGTTGCGCATATCAGTATATGCATTACATATACACACAAAATGAAATGCATCCTCTATATCACCGGATTTACAAATAACACAATAGCTTTGGTTACTAAGACTATCATTTACCATAACGTCCGGTCTCTATTCTAAGATTGGTGTTTTTAAAGTTTAAGCTTTATTTATTTTACAACGATGACGGATGAAAGCGGATATGTGGTAATTCGTATGGGAGGAAATGTGCTGAGAGAATAACTTTAATTTTGTGAAAGCAGCTCTCTATTTTCTGGGTACATTGTCAAGATACAGTGAGTAATCAAATAACAGTTTAAAAAGTAAATACATGTATTTAAGACCTGATACACGAAGATATAGTTTTACTGACTCTAGGAACAACATTAAGGAGTAATTCAAAATATTTTCAAATTTGACAAGACCATGTGTGTTTTTGTTTAATATGTTTTACATCTATATTATGGAATTACGCCGATCAGTGGCAGTGGCAGTCTATGACATACACACAGTATTCTAGTGTGCATGAATGTGTCTAACACGTGTCCATAAGGGCGGCCGTAACATATACATGTTTAGCATGTCATGTTTTGTTCATAGATTCGTATAACTCAAAATTCAAATTTGGAGATTAATTTACGTAGTGTTTTCCAAATCTTTTTTTCAAATCCAACATTTGTTCATGTACATTATATGTTGTGTATGCATGTTATTACATATTCTAACACGACCCAGCTAATAACATACATACTTGTAGAGTAAAATCTACCTCGGGTTATTCTGCGATATACCTACCTTGAACTATGCTGCGCGCGCACCGTGTTTTGGCTATTCCATTTATACAATGCGTGTAAAGTTTTATGAATGAAAGTCACGTGATGTTTGTAAATACTACCGTGGGAATTCGCGGAAGTGAGCTATTTTTAGAATCAGATAATCTCTTGTCCGTCTTGTTTTTCTGTTAAGTAACGTTTCAGTTACTATTCTGTACAGTTTTATTTGACAAAATAAATAAAATTATTGATCAGTTACATCTTTTGTTCATTTATGCACTAGATTGATATTTTCCATAAAAAATAACGTCATCACCCCTTACACGGGAGGAACTTTCGAAAGCCAAATGCAGCGGTGTTTGAAGAAAATACTCCTTTGATTCTCGTCTAAAATTATTAGAAGTAAGTCGTGTTAGAATCGAAATAATAAGTATCAACCGTGGTATATCGCAGAATAACCCTCGTGTGTCGGCCTTCGTGATATATTTCTACGCATAAGAACTTCAAACTAGGGTTATTCTGCGATATACCACGGTTGATACTTATTATTTCTTAAATAAATTACTGTTTAAATTACTTCATATAATATATATTGAATACTATAATAAAATATGCATAGTATATATAAGTCCGTTCAAAGTAACATTACAGTTCACATTATAACAGATGAGATCGGGGAAAGTGTTCAGTCGGTAGCTGAGATTGGAAAGTTGCCTATTGGTGCTTAGACTCGGGAAGGTTTTTTAAAATTTATTTATTTTACAACGATTGCGAAGCAAGTTCTAACAACTTATATTAATCACTCTCGAAGGCGCGGATGAAAGCGTAGATGTGTTCGTTCGCGTGAGACGAAACCGGAGTACCCGGAGAAAAGCCACATGTCCGACCTGGAGACCACCGTATCATCTCACATACTTCCCTGTCCAAGAATCGAACCCAGGCTGCATTGGTGAGAAGCGAGCGCGCTAACCACTGCGCTAATCGGGCATGGAGCCGCTACGATTGTGCCCTTAGGCAGGGTATTTAAATTCCACGTAGCTCTTCTCTCTCTCTCTCTCTCTCTCTCTCTCTCTCTCTCTCTCTCTCTCTCTCTCTCTCTCTCTCGTGGCGTTGGATTCCATCAGGAATGAGGTCTCGAGAGTGATTAATATAAGTTGAAAGAACTTAATAGGACATATCTACTTGTAGGGAGTATTCAGGGGCAGTAACTGATCGATGTCTCTTATTTGTTTCCTCTTTTTTATCCTTGGTTCATTTGCACGTGCATCATGCAATCAACTTTTTCATCCACTCTTTCATTTTATAGTTAAATTAGTAAATCTGGACAGACATCCTACAGTATATCTATATGAGTACTTTACTATAAACATGTGCTACCAATTAATTAACACGATTTTGATAATATCACATTTATCATACCGTAACATTTTAGGGAACAACAGTAAAAACAAAGGATTCCAACTAAAAGGATCAATATACATTTCGGGATGAATCAGACTTTATCATTAAAGGGATATAATAGAAAAGCCAGAGATGTCTCTCATTGAAAAAGAACATGTATGTTGTAGTTGCTTGAATCAAGTTTCTTGTTTCATTGTATCAATTACCCACATTAAAGAGATTGTGTTGCATCGGGTTTCGAATAACATAATAAACTGTCGGTATACCGTCCAACCACCGCCGTCGGTATTCATGTCACAGAGTACTTCTATTGTCGTCTTCGATTTCCAGAGAGTCACGTTGTAGACTCCACTCATTTCTTGGCCTTGCTTTTGGAGTACATCGAGACAGTCTATTGCTAGAAGTTAATATAAGCTGATCATTACTATAAAGTATAAAGCTGTCTAAGGTAGGTTAGATGTGTTTCGCAAGCGATAGACTGAGTTCATAAGCACACATGCAAACGACAAACTTCATCGTGTAAGGGAGACAACAATTGCAAACGATAAACGTCATCGTGTAAGGGAGACAACAATTGCAAAGGACAAACTACATCGTGTAAGGGAGACAACAATTGCAAAGGACAAACGACATCGTGTAAGGGAGACAACAATTGCAAACGACAAACTACATCGTGTAAGGGAGACAACAGTTGCAAACGACAAACGACATCGTGTAAGGAAGACAACAATTGCAAACGACAAACTACATCGTGTAAGGGAGACAACAATTGCACACGAACATAGCTACATCGTGTAAGGGAGACAACAATTGCAAACGACAAACTACATCGTGTAAGGGAGACAACAATTGCACACGAAAATAACTACATCATGTAAGGGAGACAACAATTGCAGCCAGCCAATGGAATCACAGAAAGTGGCTGATTAGCACATGTGGTTGTTTAATAGAGGTTAAATGTTATAATAAAGTAACATATTGGGAATCTGAAAACTGACTGATTATTGCAAGATGGTGCTCAGTGGAATTGACCACTAACATTCAAACGTCCATAGCTGCTTTATTTGAAGCTCCATTTTCATGTTGTGTTAGTTTTATTCTCACATTGTGGTTCGTGATTTTACGTTTATTTATCGTCGATACCGGTTGCCCATATGAGCGACGCCTCCTGAAGAGATTAGTCATTTTAGAGTTTTGGAGGATAGTGCATGATACAGACAGAGACCCATTCCAGAGTCTCCTCTGGTTCTGTTACGTGCACGGTGTAAAACCGACACGAGACCTCGGTTTAACGTCCCATCTGAAAGACTGTTAATTTTATTATGATCAGACGGGGGATCGAACCTACGATCCCTGGATTACCAGTCCAGCGTGTTACCACTGGACTACAGATCCGTCTGTGTCTCACATTGTCAATTAGATTGTGCTTAAATAGGCAAACAGTATGCCGAAGTGTTTTCCTTAAGCTGTGGGCAGTGGACCAGAACCAATCCACCATTGTCTTGGAGATCATACATCAATCTCGACACTCCGCTACCACTGAACCACAGACGCCGCATGCTGAATCCACCAAATAATGTTTACAGTCAACCCTGTTATAGTGGTCACCTCTATTAAGCAGCCAACCTGTATTAAGCAACAAGTTTCCAGATTCCCAATATGTCGCTTTATTATACATGTCACCTAGCAGCCATATGTGCTAAGCCAAGCATCCACTTGCTGTGATTCCCTTGGCTGGCTGCTTAAGACATGTTTAACGGTATGTTGTTTTCTGATGTCATCAAGATCAAGTTTGTAAATTATTCAGTAACGGATTAATAGCGATCTACTATGTAATTAATGACTTACGATCGGGATTATCCAAGACAAAACGACGATAATCTGAAATATGTAAATGGAACAGTATATAGTAGAATACATGTTTCAATACGTTCGTTCTCTGGCATTAGTATTTTGACAGTTGTTTTACATTACATTGATATTTTTCGCTCGTTCATTGCAATATTTTTGTTTTCATTTGTAGATGGGTCAGTGATATTAAATTTAACAAAACCCAAAGCACCGTGAAAATGCACCAGAGCCTCGTTCTGTGCACGTATATAAGCAGACCTCGGGTGGGATTTCCTATCTTACAGACGGATCTATAGCCCAGTGGTAAAACGCTGGACTGGTAATCCATGGATCGCAGGTTCGATCCCCCGTCTGACCCTAATAAAAGTAACAGTCTTTCAGATGGGACGTTAAACCGAGGTCTCGTGTCGGTGCTTTACACCGTGCACGTAAAAGAACCAGAGGAGACTCTGGAATGGGTCTCTGTCTGAATCATTGCACTATCCTCCAAAATCTAAAATAACTAATCTCTTCAGGAGGCGTCGCTCATATGGGCAACCGGTAGCGACGATAAATAAGCGTAAAAACACACAGATTTCCTATCTGCAACTCTTGGAGGTTCACTTTATGTTTATAGGAGAGTAACCTAATACCCTCTACATGTATTTATTAACATAATAAAATAGACCATGACATAGAATGGTGTAAGTAAAACTAACAATGAGGTGAATACAGTGTAGACTTATTCTAATTGCCTTACACGTCTAGTTCAAAATGTGGATGAAATGAATTACTTCCTGATGCATCGATCTCCTCCGCTGTCACAGCGACGACAATGCACACTACATACAATACGACCAACAATGAATAGCGTCCTGTAATGTATAATATTAATTGAATGTTTATTTACAGTACATGTTTGCTATTGAAACTTGACTGCAGTCAGGACATATACAATTGAGAACGTAACAGTGTTTGTTTATTATAGTATCACCCCTATTGAAAGCCCCCCCCCCATTTCTGACTTGTGAGACACCTCTTACGGTGTGGCGTCCGTGGTCCAATGGTAGAGCGTCGGATTTGGAATCGAACGGTCCGGGTTCGATACTCAGTCAGGCCACTTATGTAGTGTCATTGAGCAAGGCACATCACACACATTGCTTAGTACTGGTTAACTGCTATGGTCAGCTAAGCATGCCCAGGAAACATGTCTAGGTCCCCGCAAGGGGTTTGACATTAATGGTACATACATACATACAGTATGGACATCACTACTCACTGAATCCTTTCCTTGAAGATGATGTATAAGTTAGACTTGGGATAAGTGAAACGCAAAACTCATAGTAATTATATTCCACAACAACTAGTTCTACGAAATTAAGATTATAATTTAATTGCAGCTTACCCATGTTTTATGTCCTTCCTAATTCAGCTCTATGTGATAGATAACATTACAGAGTGTACGCTTGGTTCTTATCTAAGATTCTTATCTATACTGAACTAGACACGTCGTTATGTACATGCGCAGTCAATCCTGTTTGTAACGACCATACGCGGGACTAGCAACGAGTCGCACCATCCCTTCAGTCGCTCAGGTCTACCTAGGCACAGCTCACAGCAGGAACATTGGTCAATGATGCACACAGGAGCAGCGAT
This sequence comes from Archivesica marissinica, assembly GCA_014843695.1. Lineage (NCBI taxonomy): Eukaryota > Metazoa > Mollusca > Bivalvia > Venerida > Vesicomyidae > Archivesica > Archivesica marissinica. The sequence goes on from CM026393.1 coordinate 65,302,285, forward strand.
ATCGGAACAGTAGAGACCGCGTGACTCAGTATGAATAGCAACAGACTAACTTACCTACTTGGCGAGGCAGCAATGCTCGGTGCTGGAGACGGCGGATAGCTGGCGATTGTTTTAACCCGCTCCTTCAATGAGACGGTGGGACGCGACTTATAGATAGCGACGAGGACCCCAGTGAAGAAACCGGAGCCATTATTGCTGCTGTGAGCTGACCAATGGTGGAGGATGTGGCTAAAGGGACCGCCTTCGAAAGAAAGGATACAGGACTTGTGTACCGTAATCGTATAGTAAAAGTTCCTAGTCCAATTTTATATTTATATATGTATGTGCATATAAAGCAACCTATGGCGCTTTCAAAATCCCAGTTCGTCTCCTCTAATCTAAATTTATCTCATCTTTTATAGAGAAGCAAGCTTGGACATGTATTCTATAAAATGGCAAGCTACAGATGTTCCAGTAAGCATGTTTGGTATAACTGTAACTCAATATATCAATTCGGATATATTATGTTGGTGCAAACACCCGCTTGTACGGGCCATAACAAGTTAATAGTTTTAAATTGTACTAATTAAACTTAAACATTAGAGTACATTTCTGATGTAATAGCACACATGTGTGGGAAAACCTTTAATATGCTGAGCAGGCATACATTTAAGGCATGTCCACGCCAAACATAATTGTTTCTCTGCCAAATGTACTTGATTCTCCGCCAACATAAACAGTCCGTACAGTTCCATGTATAATTGTCTTTTATAAAGACCGTATACAGCATTATTAGAAATAAACCAATACTCATGAATATGTATCATGCTAGGCAACTAATCAAATTATTATGGAGGTAATTAATTAACATAATCAACATATTACCCCATTATGTTACACGTGTCCCCCTGGGAAGAAAGAGGATGCCTATTCGGATGTCGGCATAAGCATCGTAGCAGTCTACATAACCTACTTAGAGAAGCCAGTTGTCCACATGCCTTGGCGGAGGCGACTTTAACTCTTTCAGCGCCGAATAAATTCAGAGCATGTGCAAACAACATAGATCCAGATCAGCCGCGGCGTAACGCCGCGTCTGATCAGGATCTATGTTGTTTGCTATTTGGACAGGTGCTTCAGCTCCACTGTCTGAAGAGCAATCAGCATATAGCCTGATCAGACGGCATGTTCTATTCTGTCCGATCGGGTTCTCTAAAATGTAAATGTGCTCAATCCCCCATACTCATACATATATTTTGAAAGGGCGTTTCTCGTGTGTGCAACCGGTAGCGAGGACGACAAATAAAGGCAAACTGGCACACTGAAAATGGTTGTGTTTATTCTGGTGGTTTCTTAACACATGGTTGACTGTATATGAATTCAGAACATCACGTACTGGTGTGTGACAGAACGCTTATCTCGTTGGTAGTTGTACTGGACGATGGCTATTGGACATATCATAAGTTCATGACACGTATTGTTCTAACTTTAATGTTTAAGAAAGTAGCGGTTCATTAGTATACACTTTATTTATTTTACAACGATTGCGAAACAAGCAAGGCATTTAAATTCCACGTTGCCTCTTCTCTCTCCCTCGTGGCGATGGATTCCATCAGGAATGAGGTCTCGAGAGTGATTTATATAAGTTGAAATAACTTGTTTCGCAATCGAGCTAAAATTAATTTGCATAAACTAAACAAGCTGTAGCAACTAATATTAATCACTCTCTTTGGTACGGATGACAGCGTATGTGTGGTCCACGGAGAAAACCCACATGTCCGGTCTGGCGACCACCGTACCATATCACATACTTCCCGGTCCGAGGACCGAACCCGGATTACATTGGTGTGAAGCGAGCGTGCTAACCACTGAGCTAATCGGACACCATATCGGTTCATTGGTGCAGTTGGATCCCCAGTGCAGTCATAATAATACTAATAGTCTTCCGCATGGCGTTATAAGCCATCCATTAAATCGGTACAAGTGTTGAGCAAGGTGCCGACGATAAAGAAACGTATAAAAAGTTGGTATTACAGATTGCCCGACCATATGGTTGGCCGGTGGCGAGAGTGTTTTGAGCTCAGTAACCAGTTATCTAATTTCGATCACATCGGCAGTTTGATCTCACTTACAAGTATAATTCTACTACAGTCAAACCTGTGTTAATGGTCACCTCCATTAAGCAGCCAACCTGTGTTAATGGTCACCTCCATTAAGCAGCCAACCTGTGTTAATGGTCACCTCCATTAAGCAGCCAACCTGTGTTAATGGTTACCTCCATTAAGCAGCCAACATGTGTTAATGGTCACCTCCATTAAGCAGCCAACCTGTGTTAAACAGCCAGTTTCCAGATTCTCAATATGTTGTTTTATTATACATGGTAACCCTATTAAGCAAGCACCTGTGCTAAGCAGCCACTTTCTGTGATTCCCTTGGCTGGCTGCTTAAGACAGGTTTGACTGTATTAAGAATAACGTATTACTGTCATTTTGTAAATTTAGCAAACTGTTGTTACACGTGCATATGAATTAAGATCATACAATACCACTCACATGATAAATGATCTACTAACAATAAATTTCAGTTGTAGCAAGTATTTTCATTATCGTCCGATATTTCATATATTACATTCATTACATGTATACGTTGGTTGCAAAACTTGGTACTAGCCTGGGAAAATGTGTTTGTATATATTCATTAGTTTGCCTTGCCCATCATATATGCATTATACAGCCAAACCGCTAATATAGCCACAGCCGGATATGTTGTCCAGTGGTTAACACGTTGGACTGGTAATTCAGAGATTGCAGGTTCGATCCCCCGTCTGACCCTAACAAAATTAACAGTCTTTCAAACGGGACTTTAAATCGAGGTATTGTGTCGGTGCATTACACTGTGCACGTAAAACAAGAGGTTACTCTGGATTGGGTCTCTGTCTGTGTCATTGCACTATCCTCCAACAATATAAAAATAAAATCTCTTCAGGAGGCGTCGCTCATATGGACAAGCGGTAGCGACGATAAATAAACGTAAAACACACACAGTTAATATAGCCGTATTGAGTTTGTGGTGAATATCAAAGGTGTTTTGCTAGAAGTAAAATAGTGAAAAATCGACAGACTGGAAACCATGCTAATCTTGGAGCAGACGGCGCATAAGTATATGACAAGGATACCTTTATTTATCTCCGCCGCCTGCTGGTTAATAATTTTAAAAAGTACATATATGTATGTCATTGATCATGATTGTGGTCATAAAACTCACAGGAACTTGAAATGCTATCCATAAGCCACCAAAGATCTCGTACCTCTATCCTAGGACACCCCCTCTATCTTTTTTTTTATAGAGGGGGGTGTCCCAGGATAGAGGTACGAGACCGTTGGTGGCTTATGGATAAAATTTCAAGTTCCTGTGATAAAACTGTTCTCCACTCTCAACCTCAGTTTCAACATTCTGAATTATGCCATTACACTCTTGATTTTCACGGTTTGCACATTACACAAATCACCGGTTGAAAGGTAAACACATTATTTTAAACACATTTTAAATGTGCCTTTATTCTCTACCATTATTTCTTTGAATTCATTAATTCCGGTTTTGGAATATAGTTTATATATAATACAGTATATCTGCTGTATTTATCCTACTGTTTCCACTTCTCATTTCTAACCTGCATTTTAGATACTCTTTGTTTTAATAAAACTAGCCTAGTAATCGACCAAACCCTATTGCATAATTACATTGCAACATTTAGTGATTGACCTTTTTATGATGTATTGGATATTATATATATGTAGTGTATTTAGGCCCGGATAGCTCAGTTTGTAAAGCTATCTGACTAGTGTTCTGGGGGTCATTGGTTCGAGCTACAAGTCAAGTTTTGTTAACTTTTCTACAGTATACTGCTCAACAATCGATTCTCATTCTTCTTCCAATTATTGGACTGGATTCCGACTGGAATGTACTTAGTCCAGCGTGACTGGTCATGTCATTATGACTGGCAGGTCCCTTATTTATTTTATTTTTTGGCACACTCACAATCCAGATGTACATTTTGTAACCATTACAGAGAATGAGCTACATGTTTAGGAAATGTGGAATTAAAAGCTTTGCCAAAGAACTCAATCGTGGCTACCGCTCTGTGAAAACTATGGGACTCTCGCGCCCGAGTCAAACACACTACCACATTGTAGTAATGGAGATTTACAGTACAGGTCCTGCAGACTAATTCATTCTATCAACTTCATGTTCTATTGTATTAACATTCCTTAGTATACATTTGCTATATATATCACATTGCATATGGTGTTTTATAGTAAATATGAATTTCAAACACGTATGTGTGTTTATTTCAGTGTATAATATTTAATATGTCTCAGCTTGATGAGACGGCGTGCAAACAGATGGAGGGAATTGTTGAATTGCTGACAACTTCAGGAAAACCAACATTAAATCCAGAAATCATGAAGAAATTCAAGAAGTTTTGCAGGTAAAGACAGATTTATGTTCTTCTAAAAAATTTACATAAATATTTCGGTCTCCCTATTCACCGACAAGAACCGTCAAGAGATGAAAAATGGTTAAACAGGCATACAAGACGTCGACAAGAGATGGTTACTGAACAAATATGATATAATAAAGTCTTAAATATAACATGTGTTTGTCTTATATTGGCTTATTCCATCTAAAAAAAACTCAACACGATCAAACACCGTCTTGACGGTCCGCCATACTGTAAAGGGACTTAACTCTGTCTGACCCAGCAGCCGACAAGAGAACATGCACCTGTTCCCCTGTGTGCGTGTGTGTGAGCGTGCGTGTGTGTGTGATTTGAACTGTTTCGGCCTTGCTTAAGGGCCTCGTCAGGCGGCGAAGCTACCAAAACAGTTTTTTCCCCCCCCATGTTCCATGTATTTTTTTTTACACATTTCGTTGTTTGTCATGTATGAACTTACGAGCTTTTTCATTGCTATATGAAACCGTGGCTGACGTGACAGGAAATATTATATATTGAACAGGTGCCTGTTCTCTTGTCGGCTGCTGGGTCAGACAGAGTGCCGTTAGGCAAGGCATTTAAGTTCCACGTTGCCTCTTCTCTCTCCCTCGTGGCGATGGATTCCATCAGGAATGAGGTCTCGAGAGTGATTAATATAAGTTGTAAGAACTTGGTTCGCAATCAACCTAAAATAAATTTGTATAAAAATAGAGGTGACCACTAACACAGGTTTGTCTGTACTGATATTTTTATTATATAATTTTTCATATGAATTATGATGTATAATAATGTTTAAAGAAAATCTAATGCATTAAAACTGGTATATATTTCAGGATCTCCGATGATTTTGTGCAGCATGCATTTAACTTGTTGATGTGTCAGTTAGCAGTGAATCATGCCGAGGTTCGATTGTCCGCATATCAGATGACGGATGCATTGTTCGTAAGATCGCACCTGTTCCGAGAACTGTTGCTGGAAAACTTTGATGCATTCCTTGAGATGACAGCTGGTATGACTACAGACATTTGAAGTCTTGACAATAAAAATAAACCAAACAATTGCTTTGCCACTCTCACCTACCATGTTGTGATCCATATTGCATACATAGGAAGCATACTCTTTCAAGTCCCCATTTAAGTTTAACTCTCGAGACCTCATTCCTGATGGAATCAGGGATTGTTACACTTAATATACATGAAAACCTTTGGTTTTTATGCAAATTAGGTGTAAAAACTGACTGACAAAACCTCGATGAAACACAGAAAAAACGTTCAAGTGCAATATAACACAAACTGAAAGTGTGACTTTCCTGAATCGGTTCTCCACGCCCTGCTTACATTCGGAACGTTCATTATAGCACTTGAGGCAATCCGATCAGACATGTAGATCAGGTATCATTCTAGAGGGCGATGTAGGCGAAATTGTCGCCCTAGGGACACTGATTTCACCCTCTGGGGCCCCACTTCTCCCTAAAAAAAATTGTTTTGGTTTTTACGATTTTCAAACAAAATTGTGTCTAGTAATTATAAAGCACTCCTTCTATTCAAATGTTGTATTTAATGGTTGTACTGTGCATTTTAACCCTATTTCCCTATTTTGCAGAAGTATATTAAAGAACACCATTTAAGGAAGCGATCAGGCGCTTTCTCACTTCTCCCAAAAATTCTGACCTAGAATGAACCCTGAGATATATAATAAGACAGGTGTTTCAACATCCGTTGTTGCATCACGCATGCACAGTAAGCATTGTTTACAACTGTTTGTTGATAAACAATTTGCGTACATGTATATGATGCTGCTATATTTAGGTTAATATACTTTTATATCTCCATACAAATGACAGCCATTTAGCTATCATGCAGTGGATAAGTAGTCCGCCTGTAGTCGGCATATCTATCCCACCTCCATAGATATTACTGGGACTACATAGAGATTTAGGTTAATATACTATTATATCTCCATACAAATGACAGCCATTTAGCTATCATGCAGTGGATAAGTAGTGGCCATATCTATCCCACCTCCATAGATATTACTGGGACTTCATAGAGATTTAGGTCAATATACTATTATATCTCCATACAAACGACAGCCATTTAGCTATCATGCAGTGGATAAGTAGTCGGCATATCTATCCCACTTCCATAGATATTACTGGGACTACATAGAGATTTAGGTTAATATACTATTATATCTCCATACAAATGACAGCCATTTAGCTATCATGCAGTGGATAAGTAGTCGCCATATCTATCCCACTTCCATAGATATTACTGGGACTACATAGAGATTTAGGTTAATATACTATTATATCTCCATACAAATGACAGCCATTTAGCTATCATGCAGTGGATAAGTAGTTGCCATATCTATCCCACTTCCATAGATATTACTGGGACTACATGAGGTTCTGAACATTAGTTTGGTCACTACATTGTCAATGTATGTCGTATTGGTAATGTCGTCAAGATGTGCTTCTATGAGGGAAAGGGTTAACAGGTCTGCATTTCTATGAGGGAAAGGGTTAACAGGTCTGCAATTCTATGAGGGAAATGGTTAAAAGGACTGCATTTCTATGAGGGAAAGGGTTAACAGGTCTGCAATTCTATGAGGGAAAGGGTTAAAAGGACTGCATTTTTATGAGGGAAAGGGTTAACAGGTCTGCATTTCTATGAGGGACAGGGTTAAAAGGACTGCATTTCTATGAGGGAAAGGGTTAATAGGTCTGCATTTCTTTGAGGGAAAGGGTTAACAGGTCTGCAATTCTATGAGGGAAAGGGTTAACAGGTCTGCAATTCTATGAAGGGCTGTAATTCTATGAAGGGCTCCCAGTGAGAGTTGTGTTCCTGTTCTTTATGAATTCTTGAAATGTCCACTTTTAATTGTCCCCCATTAGCTGTGTATGAACTTTTCCCTGCCTGTCGCACATTAATTTTGATGTTGTTATTTTTTCTTAAAATATTTACTATATTTGGATGCATTATATAAATGTCAAACTCCTGTGGTATGAAACTTGTTTGAGTTACCTGTGACCCACTCCTGCAGAAACTGTAGGCTGGGAATGTATGACAGAACCCCCCATCTAAGATTTTAGTAAGAACCAAATAATGACATAATCACAACATTCAGATTCAATGTACCCATGTTATATGCAGTCCTGCTATCAGTGTGTAACAATGTAAATACGGACATTGTGATAATACACGGCATAGATTTTATGTATCATTGTATGCTATACTCGGATTGAGCCATTTGTTTGTCATTGTACGTCTTGTGTATGTTTCAGGCATTTCTGTCCACAATTGCTTCTAATGTCAAATCCTCTGAAAGCATACTTTGTCAGTCATTTTTGTTGGTAAAGTCCTAAAAATGAATTTGATACGGAGCGTCGAAACGACTAATAGAGATAGAATTGTTCCGTTCCATTTGGCGATTTGAAATGAAAGTTTTACTATAACATGTGAGTACATGTAACAGTGTTGAGCCAACGTTAGCTTAATATCAGTTGAGCGACTCATTTCAATAGGCCTCTTGTCTTTTTTTATTTATTGTCACAATACACGATGAACAGCATGCCAGACTTGTTTTTAAAAATACAGAATAGTCGCAATGTTTGTTAATACCAGTAATAATGTGACAGTGTTGTACTTTAGTTGTATAGTGAGCCTCAACTGTGCACTGTATAATTGCAGTGTATCTTACTAGACAACATTTTGTTTGAAAATCGTAAAAACCCAAAAATAATAAAAAAATTTAGGGAGAAGTGGGGCCCCAAGAGGGCGAAGTCAGGGTCCCTAGGGCGACAATTTCGCCCACAAGGCCCTCTAGAATGATCCCTGAACTGTGTTGTACTTTTGTTGTATAGTGAGCCTCAACTGTGCACTGTATAATTGCAAAGAACATTACAGCGAGTGGAGAAAGGCACAGTAGTTTGATTTAGCTTGTTGCATGCTGGGTAAAATAAAGGCAATAAATAAATCAAATAATTGAAGCAGACGACAATTCATTAGTGTTTTTTTTCTTACTTGTAGCTGAAAACTAGAAATATTGCAATGGAAATTCATTAGAATTGTTTGTGTTGTTATGACTTGTGTCCTTATGACTTGTGTGACTGTCCTTATGACTTGTGTCCTTATGACTTGTGTGACTGTCCTTATGACTTGTGTCCTTATGACCTTGTGTCCTTATGACTTGTGTCCTTATGACTTGTGTTGTTATGACTTGTGTCCTTATGACACAATTCTAATGAAATTGCATGGTATATTCTCGACTGTTGTTTTCACCACGCTAGCATGCAAAAGAGTTCAGTATTCAGATTACTTTCTATCAATATACAGGTACAGATAAGAAGAAACCGTTGCCTCCACCTAGAGCTGCAGCAGAGAACATGACGAGCAATGTTTACAAAAGTATACAACTTTGGTTTGATAAGTTTGGATCTGCTTACAAGAAACTTGCACTTGGCTATGAATTTCTCAAGAATTGTAAAAATGTAAGTGTTTAGAATGATAAAAGTATTTAGAATGATAAAAAATATATATTATTTGTATATTTAATTAACAGGGTTCATTCTAGGTCAGAATTTTGAGAAATGTGTGATCGTGTCCTTAAACAAAATATGGTTAAAATGCACGATATCACTATTAAATACAACAATTGAATAGAAGGGATGCTTTATAATGGGCAGTGTAACTTACTGGACACAATTTTGTATGAAAATTGTAAGAAAAATAAGTTATTAATTAGAGAGAAATGGGGCCCCCAGGTGGTTAAGTCAGGATCCCTAGGGCGACTATTTAGCCCACGTCACCCTCTTGAATAAACCTTGATATCACACCGATTGTGAAACAAGCTTCTATTAATGACTTGTTGGCAATTATATAAAAGTGTATATATGGTCATTCATCAGCGTGTTTGGAAACATTCCCTCTGTTAGGAATATCTTGAGAAGTAAAAAGATGTAACTTTATCAGGTTTGTTGTCTACACTAAAAACCTGTTTGTGTTGTGTTTCAGAGGATGTTGATACTGCAGTGATCAGTTTAGTGGGCGAAATTGTCGCCCTAGGGACCCTGACTTCGCCCTCTGGGGGCCCCACTTCTCCCCCAAAATGGTTTTTACGATTTTCAAACAAAATTTTGTCTAGTAAGATACACTGGCCCATTATAAAGCACTCCTTCTATTCAAATGTTGTATTTAATGGTTGTACTGTGCATTTTAACCCTATTTTGCAGAAGTATATTAAAGAACACCATTTAAGGAAGTGATCACACACTTTCTCACTTCTCCCAAAAATTCTGACCTAGAATGAACCCTGGATCATACTGCTTGACAGTATTCAAACATGATTGGCTTGTTTGTGAAGTTTAAATATCTGTTACACGTACCATATATAGGCTTGTGTAGCATTTGTTTTTATGTTTGGTTGTACGTATACTTTGATAACATCTGTTTAGTTTAGATGTTTGGTTTGTTTGTAGATGTTGACAGTATTCGAGCAACTGTTTGGAATGTATGTATAAACTTTGATAACATCTGTTTGGTTTGTAGGTATACTTTGACAGTATTCGGACAACTGTTTTAATTGTACATGTAGTTGTACTCTGGCAGTATTCATGTCTGTTTGGCTTGTATGCATACTTTAACAGCATTTGTTTGGCTTGTATGCATACTTTAACAGCATTTGTTTGGCTTGTATGCATTTTGTTTGTTTGGTTGTTGATTTTAACAGCATTTGTTTGGTTTGTATGCATACTTTAACAGCATTTGTTTGGTTTGTATGCATACTTTAACAGCATTTGTTTGGTTTGTATGGATTTTGACAGCATTTGTTTGGTTTGTAGGTGGATTTTGGCAGCATTTGTTTGGTTTGTAGGTGGATTTTGACAGCATTTGTTTGGTTTGTAGGTGGATTTTAACAGCATTTGTTTGGTTTGTAGGTGGATTTTAACAGTATTTGTTTGGTTTGTAGGTGGATTTTGACAGCATTTGTTTGGTTTGTAGGTGGATTTTGACAGCATTTGTTTGGTTTGTAGGTGGATTTTGACAGCATACAAGCAACTACAGGCCTGGAAAGGAGACAGAAAGAAGACACAGAGAGAAAGCTTGAAGAAAATAGAAAAGAAAAGTTGGACAAAGTGTGCAAGGAATATTCAGGTATTCTGCTATAGTAAATGGATTCATTATTAGTCCTGCATGTTATGACTGGATATATCGCTATCCCTGGACTTTAAGTCCTGCATGTTATGACTGGATATAAAGCTATCCCTGGACTTTAAGTCTCGCATGTTATGACTGGATATAAAGCTATCCCTGGACTTTAAGTCCTGCATGTTCTGACTGGATATAGTGCTATCCCTGGACTTTAAGTCCTGCATGTTATGACTGGATATAAAGCTATCCCTGGACTATAAGTCCTGCATGTTATGACTGGATATAAAGCTATCCCTGGACTATAAGTCCTGCATGTTATGACTGGATATAGTGCTATCCCTGGACTATAAGTCCTGCATGTTATGACTGGATATAGTGCTATCCCTGGACTTTAAGTCCTGCATGTTATGACTGGATATAGTGCTATCCCTGGACTATAAGTCCTGCATGTTCTGACTGGATATAGTGCTATCCCTGGACTTTAAGTCCTGCATGTTATGACTGGATATAGTGCTATCCCTGGACTTTAAGTCCTGCATGTTATGACTGGATATATCGCTATCCATGGACGTTAAGTCCTGCATGTTATGACTGGATATAATGCTATCCCTGGACTGGATATGTTGCGAATGAGCCAGTCCTATCACTCTCTGTCTCCGAGTTGTTACGGTCGTTTACTCCAAATCACTTGCCCCTCACTGCTATTGGTTCGAATGCAACTGGTGGTGTCAGTGAGGGAGCTATCCAGCTCGATTGAGGTAGATCGGTCCCTACCTGTATGCCCACCTGTGCCCTGAAATACTGCTCGAAGGTGAATCCAGGGTCTTTCTCCTCAAATAATTGCTGGAGTCGCCATATCACGTAAACTGTTTGTGAGACATAAAACAAACAAAAACAAACAAAGAAAACAAAACTGTTGTTGCGACGTTAAACCCCCAAAAGTCCGCCTCTGTGGTCGAGTGGTTAAGGTCGCTGACTTGTATACCACTGTAACCTATCATCACTGATGGTCACGGGTTCGAGCCCCGCTCAGGCCGTGTCTCATTTATATGAAAAAGTTGGCAGTTTCTTACGGAGGTTGGTACACCCAAGTACTGGTTAACCGCTGGAGCCTGCCCAGGAAAGGTGTTGTTAGGTAAACTGCCCGCCGGCGAAATAGCCCAAAATGGTGCTGATGCAGGCGTAAAACCCAAAATATAACATAACTTAAACCCCCAAAACAAGCCAACAAATCAGCAAAAGAATGTAACACAGCCAGTGATTAATGTTCACACTGATACAGAACAACCTGCAAGTACTCTCTTATATAGCTTCAGCATTTAAGCACAACTCTAATTTCCTATAAACAAATGGTTAGCTGAGTTTTAAAGTTCACTCTGTATTCGCTCTTGACATAATAATTAACAAAACAAACCATTCTGTTTCAAAATGAAATATGTACAATATGTAAAAGTTTGGAAGTTGAACATTCTTGTTTATTTTCAACTGTAGAATCTGAACTGGACATTCAATTGTGTATAACTGAGGTAGTGAATGGTCTCCAGCTACTGATGCCCCGGCCAGATGATTTCTTCATCTCACTGAATGATGATGTGGCAACCAGCTCAGAGTTTACTTCTGCTGCATCTACAATGACATCAGCATCTTCGGTAATGAGTAGTGACAGTTCAAAGGATGATGCCACTAACAGAGTGTCAAGTAGTCAGAATTCTACAGAAATAACTGATAAATCTGAAATAGATAGAATTAAATGTACCGGTAAGCATAAAGAGAATTTTGAACATGCTGCAAGTCATTATGCTAGTCCATCTAGTGCTGTTAAAGACTCAGTGGATATAGATTCAGGAAATCATACAGACTCTGCCATTATACCAGATATTCATAAAGACATCAGTAAAGAAGACATTAAACCTATTACCTCAGATGCAGAGGGCTCGTTTGCTGCAGATGCTTTCTATGATAAAGACGATGATGAGTTTGAAGAAGTTAATGATGCTGAGAATATATTTACTCAGGAGCATGGTCTGTTTGATCGAAAGTTTGCTATGACTGTGAAGGTAGGACAGACTGAACTCAGTCTGCAAGAGACTGATGATAATCGTGACCTAATTCAGGGTGTCAGAGACCAGTATAGACTTATCAAGACCAAATACCTGTCGGCTGTGAAGAGATGGATACAGGTATTGAAGTACATGTAAATCTCGAATTGTTAGATTTTTGCCTTTGTCTGTCAGTTTGCATGGCTGTCCGATTAGCGCAGTGGTTAGCGCGCTCGCTTCTCACCAGTGCAACCCGGGTCAGATCCTCGGACCGGGAAATATGTGAGAAGGTACGGTGATTTCCAGATCGGACAGGTGGGTTTTCTCCGGGTACTCCGGTTTCCTCCCACACGAATGACCACATATACGCTTTCATCCGCGTCAATGAGAGTGATTAATATAAGTTAAAGCTTGCTTTGCAATCGGTATAAAATAAATTTTTGTTCTAGACAGTTCTAGTCCACTCTAGACGGTTCTAGTCAGCTCTAGACGGTTTTAGTCCGCTCTAGATGGTTCTAGTCCGCTCTAGACGGTTTTAGCCCGCTCTAGACGGTTCTAGTCCGCTCTAGACGGTTCTAGTCCGCTCTAGACTGTTCTAGTCTGCTCTAGACTGTTCTAGTCCGCTCTAGACTGTTCTAGTCCGCTCTAGACTGTTCTAGTCCGCTCTAGACTGTTCTAGTCCGCTCTAGACTGTTCTAGTCCGCTCTAGACGGTTCTAGTCCGCTCTAGACGGTTCTAGTCCGCTCTAGACTCGCTCTAGACTGTTCTAGTCCGCTCTAGACTGTTCTAGTCCGCTCTAGACTGTTCTAGTCCGCTCTAGACTCGCTCTAGACGGTTCTAGTCTGCTCTAGACTGTTCTAGTCCGCTCTAGAATGTTCGGCTCTAGAGTCTAGACGGTTCTAGTCGGCTCTAGACTGTTCTAGTCGGCTCTAGACTGTTCTAGTCGGCTCTAGACGGTTCTAGTTGGCTCTAGACTGTTCTAGTCCGCTCTAGATGGTTCTAGTCGGCTCTAGACTGTTCTAGTCCGCTCTAGACTCGCTCTAGACTGTTCTAGTCCGCTCTAGACTGTTCTAGTCCGCTCTAGACTGTTCTAGTCCGCTCTAGACTGTTCTAGTCCGCTCTAGACTCGCTCTAGACGGTTCTAGTCTGCTCTAGACTGTTCTAGTCCGCTCTAGAATGTTCTAGTCGGCTCTAGAGTCTAGACGGTTCTAGTCGGCTCTAGACTGTTCTAGTCGGCTCTAGACGGTTCTAGTTGGCTCTAGACTGTTCTAGTCCGCTCTAGACTGTTCTAGTCGGCTCTAGACTGTTCTAGTCCGCTCTAGACTGTTCTAGTCCGCTCTAGACTGTTCTAGTCCGCTCTAGACTGTTCTAGTCCGCTCTAGACGGTTCTAGTCCGCTCTAGACTGTTCTAGTCCGCTCTAGACTGTTCTAGTCCGCTCTAGACGGTTCTAGTCCGCTCTAGACTCGCTCTAGACTGTTCTAGTCCGCTCTAGACTGTTCTAGTCCGCTCTAGACTGTTCTAGTAGGCTCTAGATGGTTCTAGTCTGCTCTAGACTGTTCTAGTCCGCTCTAGACGGTTCTAGTTGGCTCTAGACTGTTCTAGTCCGCTCTAGACTGTTCTAGTCCGCTCTAGACTGTTCTAGTCCGCTCTAGACTGTTCTAGTCGGCTCTAGACTGTTCTAGTCGGCTCTAGACGGTTCTAGTCGGCTCTAGACTGTTCTAGTCCGCTCTAGACGGTTCTAGTTGGCTCTAGACTGTTCTAGTCCACTCTAGACGATTCTAGTCGGCTCTAGACTGTTCTAGTCGGCTCTAGACGGTTCTAGTTGGCTCTAGACTGTTCTAGTCCGCTCTAGACGGTTCTAGTCGGCTCTAGACTGTTCTAGTCCGCTCTAGACTGTTCTAGTCGGCTCTAGACGGTTCTAGTCCGCTCTAGACTGTTATAGTCCGCTCTAGACTGTTCTAGTCGGCTCTAGACTGTTCTAGACGGTTCTAGTCCGCTCTAGACTGTTCTAGTTCGCTCTAGACTGTTCTAGTCGGCTCTAGACTGTTCTAGTCCGCTCTAGACGGTTCTAGTCAATAAATAGTAAGACTGTTTTATTTCAATCTCCTCGTTCCTTATTGGATTTTGTTCAAGCTTTCAGACATGATGTATAGTAGCATGAATATTTGTTATGGTCATCATTAGAACTTGCTACCCAATGTTATACCATGGTGTGTATAGGTGGAATATTTGTTATGGCCATCATTAGAACATGCTACCCAATGTTATACCATGGTGTGTATAGGTGGAATATTTGTTATGGCCATCATTAGAACATGCTACCCAATGTTATACCATGGTGTGTATAGGTGGAATATTTGTTATGGCCATCATTAGAACATGCTACCCAATGTTATACCATGGTGTGTATAGGTGGAATATTTGTTATGGTCATCATTAGAACTTGCTACCCAATGTTATACCATGGTGTGTATAGGTGGAATATTTGTTATGGCCATCATTAGAACTTGCTACCCAATGTTATACCATGGTGTGTATAGGTGGAATATTTGTTATGGTCATCATTAGAACTTGCTACCCAATGTTATACCATGGTGTGTATAGGTGGAATATTTGTTATGGCCATCATTAGAACTTGCTACCCAATGTTATACCATGGTGTGTATAGGTGGAATATTTGTTATGGTCATCATTAGAACATGCTACCCAATGTTATACCATGGTGTGTATAGGTGGAATATTTGTTATGGCCATCATTAGAACATGCTACCCAATGTTATACCATGGTGTGTATAGGTGGAATATTTGTTATGGTCATCATTAGAACATGCTACCCAATGTTATACCATGGTGTGTATAGGTGGAATATTTGTTATGGCCATCATTAGAACATGCTACCCAATGTTATACCATGGTGTGTATAGGTGGAATATTTGTTATGGCCATCATTAGAACATGCTACCCAATGTTATACCATGGTGTGTATAGGTGGAATATTTGTTATGGCCATCATTAGAACTTGCTACCCAATGTTATACCATGGTGTGTATAGGTGGAATATTTGTTATGGCCATCATTAGAACTTGCTACCCAATGTTATACCATGGTGTGTATAGGTGGAATATTTGTTATGGCCATCATTAGAACATGCTACCCAATGTTATACCATGGTGTGTATAGGTGGAATATTTGTTATGGTCATCATTAGAACTTGCTACCCAATGTTATACCATGGTGTGTATAGGTGGAATATTTGTTATGGCCATCATTAGAACATGCTACCCAATGTTATACCATGGTGTGTATAGGTGGAATATTTGTTATGGCCATCATTAGAACTTGCTACCCAATGTTATACCATGGTGTGTATAGGTGGAATATTTGTTATGGCCATCATTAGAACATGCTACCCAATGTTATACCATGGTGTGTATAGGTGGAATATTTGTTATGGCCATCATTAGAACTTGCTACCCAATGTTATACCATGGTGTGTATAGGTGGAATATTTGTTATGGCCATCATTAGAACTTGCTACCCAATGTTATACCATGGTGTGTATAGGTGGAATATTTGTTATGGTCATCATTAGAACTTGCTACCCAATGTTATACCATGGTGTGTATAGGTGGAATATTTGTTATGGCCATCATTAGAACATGCTACCCAATGTTATACCATGGTGTGTATAGGTGGAATATTTGTTATGGCCATCATTAGAACTTGCTACCCAATGTTATACCATGGTGTGTATAGGTGGAATATTTGTTATGGTCATCATTAGAACTTGCTACCCAATGTTATACCATGGTGTGTATAGGTGGAATATTTGTTATGGCCATCATTAGAACTTGCTACCCAATGTTATACCATGGTGTGTATAGGTGGAATATTTGTTATGGTCATCATTAGAACTTGCTACCCAATGTTATACCATGGTGTGTATAGGTGGAATATTTGTTATGGCCATCATTAGAACTTGCTACCCAATGTTATACCATGGTGTGTATAGGTGGAATATTTGTTATGGCCATCATTAGAACTTGCTACCCAATGTTATACCATGGTGTGTATAGGTGGAATATTTGTTATGGCCATCATTAGAACTTGCTACCCAATGTTATTTCACCTTCTATGTCGTAGGTTGCATCCATGTGCTATGGACATATTCGGTATAAATATACTCTGTGATTTTAGCTTTACCAGAAACAAACACTGTTACTTGTAGGCTACTTGAAGTTTACCTCGGGGGGGGAATCTTTATACGTATTTTTTTGTTATTTCAAGGTCATGACAGACAATCAGGCAAGTTCCGAACAAATTAAGCAGATGACATCTGTGAGAACAAAGCTTGAAGATGCCATGAAAAAATGCGTGGAATTAGAAATATCTTCATCTAAGCGTGGCAGAGATGATGATACAGATTCAGGTAGGTTAAATATAGATGTCCAATTCCTTAATTCAATTGTTGTAAATAATCATGTACTCGGGGATCATCCTAGAGGGCGATGTGGGCAAAATAGTCACCCTAGGGACCCTGACTTCGCCCTCTTGGGACCCCACTTCTGATGGGGTTTTTTAATTTTTAATTTATTTTTACAATTTTCATACAAAATTTAAGATAAACTGGCCCATTATAAAGCACTCCTATTCAAATGTTGTATTTAATGGTCATACTGTGCATTTTAACCATATTTTCTTGACATTTATTAAATAACACAATTTAAGGACGCGATTCTCACTTCTCCCAAAAATTCTGACCTAGAATGAACCCCGAATGTACATGATAGAAAATAAATATGTTTAAACTAAATGTACATGTAGCTGTGATTAATTACCAGTGTTTGTCATTTGAATCTTGGTTGGATAAAATACATAACCTGGAGTTTCATACCCAGCTTACCATTCTACCATTACCAGTTGAGATCGTGATAGCGCAGTGGACGCGCGTTTGCTTCAGGTGCGAAAGGTCCGGAGTTCGAACCCCGCTGGAGCCGTTACGATTGGCACCTTAGGCAAAGCATTTAATTTCCACGTTGCCTCTTCTCTCTCCCTCGTGGCGATGGATTACATCAGGAATGAGGTCTCGAGAGTGATTAATATAAGTTGTAAGAACTTGTTTCGCAATCGAGCTAAAATAAATTTGTATAAACTAAACCAGTTGAGATGGTGAGTGTTTTCTTATCCATTTTCTTGGTTTTCCTACATCGAAGCTCATTTGTATTTATTTATTATCCCTATCTTTTGCTAACATGAGCAAACCGACCCTCACCATGGCTGAGATTAATCATTCAGGTTTTGCGAGATTACTTGATAGTGGTATAGAGATAGTCATTTTACGAGCATTCTGTAAGTGCTTTATCATGGATGTAATCGCTATTTAAAGTCTCTGTATACGTTTTTCTTTCTTCAGCTGGAAAAATAATACCTTAATTCATATTCAAATTTATCCTAGTGTTAACTTTAGTAAACCGACATTTGCAGAGTTGTTGGTGATTTGTTAAAAAATATCCATAAAGGGTGGTAATTTCACAAAAACAGGTTCGTTTGTGGACATAGTTTCCAAATTTGACTTTTTACGGTATTAATTTATTATTGATAATTGAAAATATAAGGGAATACTCACACTAATTAATCATCTGCTCCTTCCAAAAGCTAAGCACATTCTAAGTAAATGCATATTGGGGCTTTAAAGTCTAACCCGAAATACCATGATTATTATTTCCCCCTCGTCTGACCCTAATAAAATTAGCTGTCTTTCAGATGGGACTTTAAGCCTAGGTCTCGTGTCGTTGCTTTACACCGTGCACGTACAAGAACCAGCGGAGATTCTGGAATGGGACTCTGTCTGTATCATTGCACTATCCTCCAAAATCTAAAATGACTAATCTCTTCAGGAGGCATCGCTCATAAGGGCAACCGGTAGCGACGATAAATAAACGTAAAACACACATGATTATTTGTTTGTGGTGGAAATGGAAATTCGTTAAGGACGTTTTTCAATTTGTAGCATACTGTTAGTTTGATATGTGTATACTTTAGATTAAATTGTGTCATTTTTGTTAAACAAATGCATTCCAGTACTTAGGCAAATAGTAAAACTTTAACTCGGTTTTGTAAGTAAAAAAGATGAATAATTTGCACTGATGTTAGTCAAGAGTTATCAAACTTGCATATATTGGTTTGCTTGATTATACGGTAAACTTGCATATATTGGTTTGCTTGATTATACGGTAAACTTGCATATATTGGTTTGCCTGATTATAAGGTAAACTTGCATATATTGGTTTGCCTGATTATAAGGTAAACTTGCATATATTGGTTTGCTTGATTATAAGGTAAACTTGCATATATTGGTTTGCTTGATTATAAGATAAACTTGCATATATTGGTTTGCTTGATTATAAGGTAAACTGGCATATATTGGTTTGCTTGATTATAAGGCAAACTGGCATATATTGGTTTGCTTGATTATACGGTAAACTTGCATATATTGGTTTGCTTGATTATAAGGTAAACTGGCATATATTGGTTTGCTTGATTATAAGGCAAACTGGCATATATTGGTTTGCTTGATTATAAGGTAAACTGGCATATATTGGTTTGCTTGATTATAAGGCAAACTGGCATATATTGGTTTGCTTGATTATAAGGTAAACTTGCATATATTTGGTTTGCTTGATTATAAGGTAAACTTGCATATATTTGGTTTGCTTGATTATACGGTAAACTTGCATATATTGGTTTGCTTGATTATAAGGTAAACCATTTGTTGAGTTTCAATCAAATACATTCGCTTGTTACTGAGCCGTGAACTCGATAGAATCATAAATAAAAACATTTAACCAATTTTGTAATTGCAAAAAAAACACCATAAAGGACTATGACTATTTAATAACGATATGAATTGTTATTACAGATGACGATGATTTTGAAGATGTTCCAGAGAAAGAAGGATACGAGGAAGACATACCTGAACATGTCAAGATGGAAGCCGGTATGAAAATCTAGCTCAACATTTTACTGTCAAAGCGGACTTGCTTCCCTCCTGTTAAGTCCATTACTATTCAGTCAAATCTGTATGAAGGAATATATCTGGACAAGGACTATCTATTTCTAAGTCCACTGATTTGGTTTCCCGTCAAATCATTAACAATTCGTTCTAACCTGTCAACTAAGTTGACATTTTCGTCTTCCCTTCGGTCATTTGACTGTGATACATTGTGATGTTCTGTATTGCCTAATAAAGCTTTCGTGACGGACTACTTTTATGACCCAGATTACGGTTTGTAAATAAACAAAGCATCTGTCATCACATTGTGTTTTCTGCTGAGTTTGGAAAATGTCCCAAGAAGAAAGTCGTGTATAGGCAAACTTTCAGGTTGTTTGGGATGAATTAACAGCACTCGATGAGACCCCTCTGGAAACTACTGTTGTCAGAGAAATGTCATTTATCATTTATCTATAAATAGAAATATCAATGCGCAACATATTACCAAGTGTGTAGCAAGTTTGTAAGCTGTCATGGCTAGTTTGTTTGTTTTTGTGTCGGGTGCACACTCAGAATGTAGGATAAATAGAATATTAGGTTACTGTCTTATAAATTTTAATTAATAAGACAGTAACCTAATATTCTCTATCTAACTACTTTAAATGGGTGCTATATGAACAGTTTAAAGTTGTTCCAGCAGAACAGTAGTCGGTTCAAAAGCTCACTCAGAGCTTGTGTTGTGCTGTTGATATCTTGCCGACTCAAATAAAATTTGTCTTATCTTATCTTAGAACACAAGCATTATGTCTCCCAAATGTTGGCAGTTCTTGATCGTAAACCTTATGTCCATCTGTAACACTTTAATGAAGTAACAATATTACACTTTGAAATTTAGTGCGTTTCAAAGCTAGTAGAAATTAATGAGAGAAAATCTATACGACAATAAATATAACTCTACATTAATTGACAACAGAATTATTGCCCCTTTTTCTGATATTTCAAAATGTAATAATATGTTTGGTTACTTACGGAGGTTGGTGCATCAAGTACTTGTTAACTGCTGGAGCCTGCCCAGGAAAGTGTTGTAATATGTTAGGTAAACTGTCTGCCGTCGATATAGCCAAAAATGGTGCTGACGTCGGTGTAAAACCTGAACAAACATAATATGTTTGGAGCATGATTTATATATGTGATGAATGCTGTGGAACGGATGTAAGTTTCAGTCCTGCCAATATAATTGTGGTGGTGTTCCATTAGCAAGAATCTTAAATCCACATTACCCCTTCTCTCACCGTCATTGCGAGGATTCTGTAAGGCTCTCACCGTCATTGCGAGGATTCTGTAAGGCTCTCACTGTCATTGCGAGGATTCTGTAAGGCTCTCACTGTCATTGTGAGGATTCTGTAAGGCTCTCACTGTCATTGCGAGGATTCCGTAAGGCTCTCACCGTCATTGCGAGGATTCCGTAAGGCATGAGTTCTCAAGAGCGATTAAACTAATATTGTTTGAACATGTTTCCCTGTGGGTTAGGGCTAGGGTTAGCAGCTGTAGCCGTTATGATTAGGCAAGCAAGGCACTTAAATTCCACATTACCTCGTCTCCTCCACATTGTGATTGCGTCATGGTAGTGCATTTGCTTCAGGTGTGGGAGTCTAGAAGTTGCGTCCTTAGGCACTTGAAATCTGCATTGCCTCTTCTCTATCCTAAATGCGATCATTTTCCGCCCCTCACCAGAAAATCCTGACAATGTAGCTGTTGATAGTATACTCTGTTTTCCATCTTCAGTAATGGCATCTACCAGTAAGACCTCAAAGGCAAAATCAAGGAAGAAAAGGACTCCCAAAAAACCCAAAGGACCAGCAAAGTCAATGAGGATGAAGAATGTAAAACAGATGGCAAGAGATATGTTAGAGTCGCAAAGGTTACTCGATGATGGTGATTTAGACTCCGCTCTGTTGAAAAGCCAAGCTGGGAAAATGGCAGATATTTCAGAAAAGTCTAGGTACGTATTGTACTGCTTGATGTTGTCTCTGACATTCCTTTGAATTACTAAATATGAGACTGGCAGACATTGCTACTCCTTCCTCTATTACTCATTTGTATCAGACTGTTGTTTATTTTGTTTGAATAATTATCATTCATTTTGCACTCACAAAATGATGATGATGATGACTCTCTAGTACCATTAGGATAATGGTCAAGGTCATTGAACATGACTCTCAAAGTACCTTTAGGATAATAGTCACGGTCATTGAACATGACTCAAAGTACCATTAGGATAATGGTCAAGGTCATTGAACATGACTCAAAGTACCATTAGGATAATGGTCAAGGTCATTGAACATGACTCAAAGTACCATTAGGATAATGGTCAAGGTCATTGAACATGACTCAAAGTACCATTAGGATAATGGTCAAGGTCATTGAACATGACTCAAAGTACCATTAGGATAATGGTCAAGGTCATTGAACATGACTCAAAGTACCATTAGGATAATGGTCAAGGTCATTGAACATGACTCAAAGTACCATTAGGATAATGGTCAAGGTCATTGAACATGACTCAAAGTACCACTAGGATAATGGTCAAGGTCATTGAACATGACTCTGAAACACAACATAGATTTACAAGGATTGTATTGATTGCAGGGTTGACAATGAAAGTAATTTTTTGGTAGAAGACCACAGTGGTGAACTTCTAGCATCTTCTTCAAGGTCGGATGCAAAGTTTGATCCCATCCAATGGAAATGCCGGGTACCACTATCAGATGGCAGTATGTGCGACAGGATGGACAGATTCAAAGTAACTATAAGACAGCCTACTTTTGGACAGACGTAAATTAGTATTTAATATTTACTTATTATTAGAATGCAAGAAATATTCGCACAGTAGCAGTCTCTGCACATCAGACTTTTACAGCCTCATTATCATGATTGTCACCTATAGTGTTTACATAATGGATAATATCGATGAGTGTGTTTTTAAGTTTATTTATCGTTGCTACCAGTTGCCCATATGAGCGATGCCTCCTGAAGAGATTAGTTATTTTAGATTTTGGAGGATAGTGCATGATACAGACAGAGACCCATTCCAGAGTCTCCTCTGGTTCTTTTGCGTGCACGGTGTACAGCACCGACACGAGACCTCAATTTCATGTCCAATTTATTAAGGTCAGACGGGGGTATAGAACCTGCGATCCCTGGATTACCAGTCCAGCGTGTTACCACTGGACTACAGATCCGTCTGTAAAAATATTGATGATCGACTACTAGAAATGTTATGTATCCTGGATATAACGATTACCGGTGACATAAGCAATAAGCCAATAACCTGTGTATTTGTGTTTCAAAAAGAGGCTGTGCAAAGAATGTTCACTCTCAATTAAGCATAATATATATTGCAATATCAGTTAGTCAGAAATAAATCAAAACTGCATCAACAAAGTGAAAGCAACAGCACTGACCTCCATCTTTTATTTACACGGCGATACCAATTATCGGTGACGATGTAAATTTCGCCTCGGAAGTTAATACCAGTAGCAATACATATCATATAAGGAAATTATGTAACACTCTTGGGTGGCAGGCACATTACAAATGTCAAATGCAGCTGACACTTAGCAAAGTCCGTGAAATTCACCTGAATATGAATGAAAACATAGAAATGTTTTTGCTATGGAAATACAAAACACAAAATGAGAATGTGCGGCTTCTTTGGATTAATTCTGATATCATTGCTAATTAGTATTCACTGATATTAGGGTCACTGGGGATCATAAAATGAGAATGTGCGGCTTATTTAGATTAATTCTGATAACATTGCTAATTAGTATTCACTGATATTAGGGTCACTGGGGATATGTTTTATATATTATGAAATAATTTTAGAGCAGAATTTCCCCATGTAATATATTATGCTAAATATTTAACTCGCATGTAAATTCCATGTCAAACTAATTAACTTTACATTCATATTTGCAGGTAAAACTGTTTCTTCAATAATGTTAATATGGCTGATTAGCGCAGTGGTTAGCGCGCTCGCTTCTCACCAATGCAACTCGGGTTCGATCCTCGGACCGGGAAGTATGTGAGATGGTACGATGGTCGCCAGATCGGACAGGTGGGTTTTCTCCGGGTACTCCAGTTTCCTTCCACATGAATGACCACATTTATGCTTTCATCCGAGACAACGAGAGTGATTAATATAAGTCGTTAAAAAAATTATTACAGTTATCTGTCTGTATCAGACTAGATAAGAGTTGCAGCTAACCTGCATCATTCGTATCAAATCTCATATATTGAGTCTTCATTCTTTGCCTGCTGAGTAAATAACATGACTTTTGCAAACAACATAGATCCAGATCAGCCGTGGCGTAATGCCTCATCTGATCAGGATCTATGTTGTTTACTATTCACCCAAGTGTTTGAGCTCCTCTATCCGAATAGCAAACAACATAGAGCCTGATCAGATGGCATGTTCTGTGCCATTTTGATCTGGCTCTATGCTATTTGCAAAAGTATTGATCTGCCACTAGCAAATATCCTGAATGATCAATATAACCTTCCTCTTTCAGAGTCAATCTCCTGCATCATTAATAAAATCTGTCAGAATCAAACTCGGGTTTGAGCAATAAATCATCTTCGTTCAAAATACAACCAGTACTTGATTAGTAAACTCAGCCTTGTTCAGAATCAATTACTGCAATGATAAAAATTAAATATACCTCATTCAGAATAGAACTGTTGCATGATCCCTAAATAGTCCATCATTCAGAGAATAACTCCTGTATGATTAATAAAACCCTTCTCATTTAGTGTCAAACTCATGCTTAATATCTCCCTCCATTCAGAATCAAACCCATGCTTGATCATTAATATCCCCCTCCATTCAGAATCAAACCCATGCTTGAACATTAATATCCTCCTCAATTCAGAATCAAACCCATGCTTGATCATTAATATCCCCCTCCATTCAGAATCAAACCCATGCTTGATCATTAATATCTCCCTCCATTCAGAATCAAACTCGTGCTTGATAACTAAAATCTCCCTCAGTGTGACTCATGCAGATGTAATAGCGTATTATATTTGATGTGTCTTTTGTACAAGCATTATAAATGTGTCTGAGTATTTTAGTTCCTTATGCCAGATGACAATAAACAGATGGTACTACAGGTTACATCCGCTATGTCGAACCGAACAAAATACTTCGACTTAACCGAAATTTGACTTAACGAAATTCGATACAAACGGAGCCTGTTATAAGTAACACGATAGTGTCTGAAACGGGACTTTGATCCGACTTCAAGATAACCGGAGAATTCGACGTAACCGACTTAGACATAACGGATTGTAGACTGTACCTGGTTTTTCATATTAATTTTGATATTATCTATGAATATTGCTATCTACTCCACTGCAGTGCCCTGTTCATGGGAAGATTATTGGTAGAGATACAGATGGTCAGTCTACTGAGGTCACTGAAACAATCACCCCTGGAATAGGTAAACTCGCATTTCTTGTGTTTTTAGCTCACTTAAATTAGTTCATACAAATTTATTTTATCTCGATTGGGATGCAAGTTCTTACAAATTTATAATGATCACTCTCCATACCCCATTCCTGATGGAATCCATCGCCACGAGGGAGAGAGAAGAGGCAAGGTGGAATTTAAATGCGTTTTAGCTCGCTTATTTCATACTAATTTATTTTATCTCAATTGGGATGCAAGTTCTTACAACTTTATATTGATCACTCTCGAGACCTCATTCCTGATGGAATCCATCGCCACGAGGGAGAGAGAAGAGGCAACATGGAATTTAAATGCGTTTTAGCTCACTTATTTCATACTAATTTATTTTATCTCGATTGCGATGCATGTTCTTACAACTTTATATTGATCACTCTCCAGACCTCATTCCTGATGGAATCCATCGCCACGAGGGAGAGAGAAGAGGCAACATGGAATTTAAATGCGTTTTAGCTCACTTATTTCATACAAATTTATTTTATCTCAATTGGGATGCAAGTTCTTACAACTTTATATTGATCACTCTCGAGACCTCATTCCTGATGGAATCCATCGCCACGAGGGAGAGAGAGGAGGCAACATGGAATTTAAATGCGTTTTAGCTCACTTATTTCATACAAATTTATTTTATCTCAATTGGGATGCAAGTTCTTACAACTTTATATTGATCACTCTCGAGACCTCATTCCTGATGGAATCCATCGCCACGAGGGAGAGAGAGGAGGCAACATGGAATTTAAATGCGTTTTAGCTCACTTATTTCATACAAATTTATTTTATCTCAATTGGGATGCAAGTTCTTACAACTTTATATTGATCACTCTCGAGACCTCATTCCTGATGGAATCCATCGCCACGAGGGAGAGAGAAGAGGCAATGTGGAATGTAAATGCTCACTTAAGCGAAAGGCACAAGATCTGTGTGTGTACCCGTGCTTATAAATCAGTGGTTAGTAGACTACTCGCTTCTCACCAGTGCAACCCGGGTTTGATCCTCAGACCGGGAAGTCTTGTGAGATTATATGGTTTACTTTGGTTTCCTCCTACACGAATGACCACATACTAGTACACGCTTTCATCTGCACCAACGAGAGTGATTAACCCTTTCAACACTACAGGCCTCTAAATAGACTTACAAAAAGTGTAGATCCAGATGAGCCAGCTCGTCTCATCAGGATCTGCATTTTTTGCCAGTAATAATTATTACTATTTTTAGATAAAATTACCCAATTTGATAAATGAACAGGTCAGGTCCAAAGGTAATTTTCTTACTCATTTATTGGTCTAAAAATATCCTGCTCCAGTCCATGTCAGTTACTTGGGGTTGAATGGGTTAAAGTAAATAAAGTGTATACTTATTTTCTAAATCAGTATTTATGTAGCTAAGAAAACAATTGTAGTCACTTAAATATATACTGTATGTACTCACCTATAAGTCGAGGTGATACTTTAACAGTTAGAAAACGTAATTATATTTTTACATACATAAACTGTCATAAATAAATCTACATAACTTTTTCTGAAAAGTTGTGTTCCTTAGAATCTCTCAAAGCAGTTAAACAGATAACCAGTCAAAGTAATATAATGTACAATATTAACAACACAAGACAGGTTGTTTTCAAAATAAATTCTCTATTTCTGTACCACTTAGTCATAAGTCGATTGATCATTTTAGAAGCACATTTTAGGAGCACATTTTAGGAGCACATTTTAGGAGCACATTTTAGAGCACATTTTAGAAGCACATTTTAGGAGCACATTTTAGAAGCACATTTTAGAGCACATTTTAGAAGCACAGTTTAGAAGTACATTTTAGAAGCACATTTTAGAGTACAGTTTAGAAGCACATTTTAGAGCACATTTTAGAAGCACAGTTTAGAGTACAGTTTAGAAGCACATTTTAGAAGCACATTTTAGAGTACAGTTTAGAAGCACATTTTAGAGCACATTTTAGAAGCACATTTTAGAGCACAGTTTAGAAGCACATTTTAGAAGCACATTTTAGAAGCACATTTTAGAAGCACATTTTTGAATCACATTTTGAAGCACATTATAGAAGCACATTTTAGAGCACATTATAGAAGCACATTTTAGAAGCACATTTTAGAAGCACATTTTAGAAGCACAGTTTAGAAGTACAATTTAGAAGCACATTTTAGAGTACAGTTTAGAAGCACATTTTAGAGCACATTTTAGAAGCACAGTTTAGAGTACAGTTTAGAAGCACATTTTAGAAGCACATTTTAGAGTACAGTTTAGAAGCACATTTTAGAGCACATTTTAGAAGCACATTTTAGAAGCACATTTTAGAGCACAGTTTAGAAGCACATTTTAGAAGCACATTTTAGAGTACAGTTTAGAAGCACATTTTAGAGCACATTTTAGAAGCACATTTTAGAGCACATTTTTAGAAGCACATTTTAGAAGCACATTTTAGAGCACATTTTAGAAGCACATTTTTGAAGCACATTTTGAAGCACATTTTAGAAGCACATTATAGAAGCACATTTTAGAAGCACATTTTAGAGCACATTATAGAAGCACATTTTAGAAGCACATTTTAGAGCACATTTTAGAAGCACATTTTAGAAGCACATTTTAGAAGCACATTATAGAAGCACATTTTAGAAGCACATTTTAGAAGCACATTTTAAAGCACATTTTAGAAGCACATTTTAGAGCACAGTTTAGAAGCACATTTTAGAAGCACATTTTAGAAGTACAGTTTAGAAGCAACATTTTGGAAGTACATTTTAGAAGTACATTTTAGAGCACATTTTAGAAGCACATTTTAGAAGCAACATTTTATAAGCACATTTTAGAGCACAGTTTAGAAGCACATTTTAGAAGCAACATAGGTTGACTTATGGCCGAGTATATACGATATTTGCGAGAAATTCTGTCTATGCAAAATATTGAACACATTTTGGATGCTTGTTTACATTGAGATAATGTAATTGTCTTTGTTCTATATTGGATTTGTAGCATTGCCTGACTGTCAGTTTTTAAAACAGGAACATAGTTACCAATAAAATATTATGATCAACCATTCCCGTAAGAAATCTAGGTCACAAAGTCACGTAAACATTGTGGAAACTCTATTTTGATCCAATCTTGTTCAAACATGGACACAACTTACATTTTGATGAAAGCTCGGTTTCTTTCGGTAATCTGCAATTTCTGTTGAAAAAGGGGGTCAGTCTCATCTGTCACTAGTTAGGTATGAATAAACTAAATCACTGGACTAAATTTTACCTCATAAATACAAAATTTGGTTCACCCACTTTTGATGGGATTAATTCGTTGTCTCGGGTGGGTTACTCCGCTGTTAGACAGTATGATTGTACCCTTAAGCAAGGCACTTAAATTCCATGATGCCTCTTCTCTCCCTCGTTGTGATGGATTCCATCAGGAACGAGGTCTTGCAAGTGAAAACCTTTTTTTTTTTAAACTAATGTTGTAAAACTTGTTTCGCAATCAATTTAATTAAATTTGTATAAACTAGTGGCCCGTGGAGAATTGGCCCTATTTTTAAATGTTTTAGACATGTATTGTAGTGTGCAGGATACTGCTCTACTGAAAGCTGATGATGGATACATTCAGACTTATATCATTTTGATTAACATATTATAGAACACACAGGATACAATGAAGCAGAAAGGGGGTCAGGTTCAAGGTCAAAGGGTAAAGGTAAATCAACAGGCAAAGGCAAGCAGAAAGCAAAGAAGAGAAAACACTCCAATCTTACCGATATAAAAGAATCGAAGAACAGCAGAAGTAGGATTGAAGCGAAACTATTTAAGAGGTTAGTAATGTACTCGTAAAGGTTCGATCCCCCCCCCCCCCGCCCCGTCTGACCCTAATAAAATTAACAGCCTTTCAGATGGGATGTTAAACCGAGGTCTCATGTCAGTGCTGTACGTAAAAGAACCAGAGGAGACTCACTCATAAATGTGAATAAATATTAAGAGTCCAAGGGAGACAATTTTCATTTCAACAGGTAATGTTTAACTCTTGGTATGCTGGGTAAAATAATGGCTATAATTAGTTCAAATAATCGACGGCAATTTATTAATGTTTTTTTCCTATTTATAGCTGAAGACCCGAATATTCTCTCACATTGAGGAATGTTTGTATCTTTGAAAAGAGCTCATTTGAAAAGGATTTGGGATGGGGAATAGTTCCCCTCCGTGAGGAGAGACGCTTCATATGTAGCATGCATAGATGTAGCAAGCTCTAGTCTAGGTAGTAGGTAAAAACTGCCAGACCTGAGATCTCAAGGGCAGGATGTGCACATAAGTGTAAAATTGCAAGGCTAAATTTATGAATTAATTCATCTTAATATTGTAAACGCCCAAATCTAGGAGTGACGGTCACTGACCAGTATGGTTCAGTGATCTACTGTACCGTAATCGTATAAGTTCCAAAACAAGTCCAAGTTATAAGTGTTTATTTAAATAAATGTCTACGGTGTGCCCAAGCACCATATGGCTGTCAATAATCCCAGTTCGTCTCCCCCTAATCTAAATTTATCTCATCTTTTATAGAGAAGCAAGCTTGGACATGTATTCCATAAAATGTCAAGCTACAGATGTTCCAGTAAACATGTTTGGCATAACTGCCACTCAATATATCAATTCGGATATATTGTTTTGGTGCAAACACATGCTTGTATGGAAAATAACATGTTACTATTTTGAAATTGTACTGTTTAAACTTAAAACATCAGAGTACATTTCTGATGTAATAGCACACATGTGTGGGAAAACCTTTAATATGCTGATCAGGCATACATGTAAGGAATGTCCACGCCAAGTATACTTGTTTCCATGCCAAATGTACTTGCTTCTCTGCCAACATAAACAGTTAGTACAATTCCATGTATAATTGCCTTGTATAATGACCATATACAGCATTATTATAAATGGATCAATACTCATGAATATGTATCATGGTATACAACTAATTGTGGAGGTAGTTAATTAACATAATCGACATATAACCCCATTATGTTACACTACAGCACCCTTCCAGTCTTTACTACCATCCTATATAACCCAATACAACACTGTCTGTACTGACAGACGGATCTGGACTGGTAATCCAGGGATCGCAGGTTCGATCCCCTGATAAAATTAACAGTCTCGGGACTTTAAAGCGAGGTCTCAAGGCGGTGGGTGCTTTGCACTGTGTACGTAAAAGAACCAGAGGAGATTCTGGAATGTGTCTCTGTGTATCATTGCACTATACCTTGTCAGCAGTTATTTCTATTGATTACATGTATCATTTGTTCTGTTGAATCGTGCGACTACCATCTCACCAGAGTGGGTTTGGTTGACTTTAAGACCTACACATGACTACAGAACAATTAAAGAAGTTGTGATAAACATGGTATACAAACATTGTTCGATCTATTTTTCAGGTCCACATTACTAAAGGTGAACAAGGCACTGAATGAAGCCACATTCCAGAAATTGTCAAACAAGTTTTCAGATTAGTTCAATTACAGTCTAAAGTGAATCAGATTTGAATGAGCTATGTGTAAGTTATGTGTGAGGCAGCTCAGAATTGGATGAGCTCAATTACAGATGAAGCAGTCAGAATTGGATGAGCTCAATTACAGATGAAGCAGTCAGAATTGGATGAGCTCAATTACAGATGAAGCATTCAGAATTGGATGAGCTCAATTACAGGTGAAGCAGTCTGAATTGGATGAGCTCAATTACAGGTGAAGCATTCAGAATTGGATGAGCTCAATTACAGATGAAGCAGTCAGAATTGGATGAGCTCAATTACAGGTGAAACATTCAGAATTGGATGAGCTCAATTACAGATGAAGCATTCAGAATTGGATGAGCTCAATTACAGGTGAAGCAGTCAGAACTGGATGAGCTCAATTACAGATGAAGCAGTCAGAATTGGATGAACTCAATTACAGGTGAAGCATTCAGAATTGGATGAACTCAATTACAGGTGAAGCATTCAGAATTGGATGAGCTCAATTACAGATGAAGCAGTCAGAATTGGATGAACTCAATTACAGGTGAAGCATTCAGAATTGGATGAACTCAATTACAGGTGAAGCATTCGGAATTGGATGAGCTCAATTACAGGTGAAGCAGACTGAATTGGATGAGCTCAATTACAAATGAAGCAATCAGAATTGGATGAGCTGAATTACAGGTGAAGCAGTCAGAATTGGATGAGCTCAATTACAGGTGAAGAATTCAGAATTGGATGAGCTCAATTACAGGTGAAGCAGTCAGAATTGGATGAGCTCAATTACAGATGAAGTGGTCTGAATTGGATGAGCTCAATTACAGATGAAGCGGTCTGAATTGGATGAGCTCAATTACAGGTGAAGCATTCAGAATTGGATGAGCTCAATTACAGATGAAGCTGTCTGAATTGTATGAGCTCAATTACAGATGAAGCAGTCCGAATTGGATGAGCTCAATTACAGGTGAAGCATTCAGAATTGGATGAGCTCAATTACAGATGAAGCAGTCTGAATTGGATGAGCTCAATTACAGATGAAGCAATCAGAATTGGATGAGCTCAATTACAGGTGAAGCAGTCAGAATTGGATGAGCTCAATTACAGATGAAGCAGTCAGAATTGGATGAGCTCAATTACAGGTGAAGCATTCAGAATTGGATGAGCTCAATTACAGGTGAAGCATTCAGAATTGGATGAGCTCAATTACAGGTGAAGCAGTCAGAATTGGATGAGCTCAATTACAGGTGAAGCAGTCAGAATTGGATGAGCTCAATTACAGGTGAAGAATTCAGAATTGGATGAACTCAATTACAGGTGAAGCATTCAGAATTAGATGAGCTCAATTACAGATGAAACGGTCTGAATTGGATGAGCTCAATTACAGATGAAGGGGTCTGAATTGGATGAGCTCAATTACAGGTGAAGCAGTCTGAATTGGATGAGCTCAATTACAGATGAAGCCATCAGAATTGGATGAGCTCAATTACAGATGAAGCAATCAGAATTGGATGAGCTCAATTACAGGTGAAGCAGTCAGAATTGGATGAGCTCAATTACATGTGAAGAATTCAGAATTGGATGAGCTCAATTACAGGTGAAGCAGTCAGAATTGGATGAGCTCAATTACAGATGAAGCAGTCAGAATTGGATGAGCTCAATTACAGGTGAAGCATTCAGAATTGGATGAGCTCAATTACAGATGAAGCAGTCAAAATTGGATGAGCTCAATTACTGGTGAAGAATTCAGAATTGGATGAACTCAATTACAGGTGAAGCATTCAGAATTAGATGAGCTCAATTACTGATGAAACGGTCTGAATTGGATGAGCTCAATTACAGATGAAGGGGTCTGAATTGGATGAGCTCAATTACAGGTGAAGCATTCAGAATTGGATGAGCTCAATTACAGGTGAAGCAGTCTGAATTGGATGAGCTCATTTACAGGTGAAGCAGTCAGCATTGAAGCTCACAGATACAAGCGCCACATTCAGCATTGAAGATCTCGGTTAGAGGTGCAACAGAGCGGAAGTGGAAGTGAATGAGCTCAAATTAATACATGTCAAACGATCCACATTGAATGAGCTAAATTACTAATGAAACAGCCAGAATTTAATTGTACAATTACACGTGAAACAATCGGAATGAAATGAGATAATCTCAATAAGCTTAAAGTTTTCGATTAAATCCATTTTCATTTTATATACTGTAGAAATGTACTGTACATTATGAATGAATAAATATGTTTAAACCAATCAGAATGAAATGAGTTTCATTTCAGGTGAAATTTCAATTACAGTTGAAAACAAGCAAATTTGATCAATTGATCTCTGCTGATGTGAGGCCTACGTTGCCAAGTGGTTACGGTCGTTGACTTCAAATCACATGCCACTAACTGTTGTAGATTTGAATACCACAGATTGGAATACTATCTGGATACCTGTCTATGCTTACAATACTGCTCGGAGGAGCATCCCGGGTCATTCGGATAGTTGCT
This sequence comes from Archivesica marissinica, assembly GCA_014843695.1. Taxonomy (NCBI): domain Eukaryota; kingdom Metazoa; phylum Mollusca; class Bivalvia; order Venerida; family Vesicomyidae; genus Archivesica; species Archivesica marissinica. The sequence continues at coordinate 65,335,461 of CM026393.1, forward strand.
GGATACCTGTCTATGCTTACAATACTACTCGGAGGAGCATCCCGGGTCATCCGGATAGTTGCTGGATACCTGTCTATGCTTACAATACTGCTCGGAGGAGCATCCCAGGTCTTCCTCCACTAATAGTTGCTGGATGGTCACCATATGACCAAATCTGTTGGTGCAACTTTAACCCCCCCCCCCCCCCCAAAGCCAAACAAACTCTCCATGATGTACTACTTAAACAGAGAGTTATTAGTTTATACAAATTTATTTTAGCTCGATTGCGAAACAAGTTCTTACAACTTATATTAATCACTCTCGAGACCTCATTCCTGATGGAATCCATCGCCACAAGGGTGAGAGAAGGAACGGCTTCAGTGGGGCTCAAACTCCGGACCTTTCACACCTGAAGCGAACGCGCATCCACGGCGCTATCACGACTTGCAGAGAGTTATTGGTTGTGTTATCCAGCGATGGTTTATATATAATGGAACTAGTGATGTACTTGAATTGTATAGTAATTGTAAGCAAATTTTTGGTTATGAAATGTGTGTTTTACATTTATTTATCGACGCTACCGGTTGCCCCTATGAGCGACGCCTCCTGAAGAGATTAGTCATTTTAGATTGTTGGAGGATAGTGCAATGATACAGACAGAGACCAATTCCAGTGTCTCCTCTGGTTCTTTTACGTGCACGGTGTAAAGCACAGACACAAGACCTAGGTTTAAAGTCCCATCTGAAAGACTGTTAGTTCTATTATGGTCAGATGGTGGATTGGACCTGCGATCCCTGGATTGAATGGATACACAGTCCATTGATATGAAAATTACCTCATATTCAGTTTTATATATATTGTATATATTTACTTGATGTACAAAATCACAATAAAATATATGTTCTAAGAGACTATAGTGTTTTATTTATGTTACTTTATACAAATTTATTTTTAGTTCGATTGCGAAACAAGTTCTTTCAACTTATATTAATCACTCTCGAGACCTCATTCCTGATGGAAACCATCGCCATGAAGGAGAGAGAAGAGGCAATGTGGAATTTAAATGCCTTGTTATTTATGTAAAAGCAGCATTACATCGTAATAAAGGATGTTTTGGGTAAAATATAAATACTAATGTGTGTGTGTTTACAAAAATCGAAATAGTCGCTCAGAAACGATATAATTCCAATAAATTTAAACCGTCGTATATGCGAATTTTTTTATCAACACACGAAATGTAAACACGCACAGCGCGCATGCGTGAAACAACAGAGGATATAGAAAACAACATATATATTTTGAACATGAAATACTATCTATCTATCTTCCTCAGATGTCAAACCCCTCGCGGGTATGTAGAAATGTCCCTAAAAGACTTATATAGCAGAGGTATGAATCAATATAGCACACATTGCATTTAAAATGTTTTTATTCCAGATTTGCAACTTACCGTGTGTCGGAACAGGTAGATAGATCATCGTTGTAACAGCGTAAACTGTAAGACACGCCTTTTCTCGCGACGAACGCTGCCTAACACTGCGAATGCGCATGTCCGTAACTTCGAGTGCCCTTGTCAACTGTATATCATTAGTTGGGAACCCTCATACGAAAATGTAGGCAGCGAGTGCATATACGTTCATCGACGGAAATACAATATCAATGTAAATAGTGCGTTTTCGCATGCTCTATGCTGAACTTGTCACGAACTTGAATCACGCCCTAAATACAAGAATGTTACTATTCGGAGACGTCGGATTATCACCAGAAGATATAGAGGGTATTTGTGTTTAAAGCAGCATTACATCGTAATAAAGGATGCTTTGGGTGAAATATAAATACTAATGTGTGTTTACAAAAATCGAAATAGTCGCTCAGAAACGATAACATTCCAATAAATTTAAACCGTCGTATACGCGAATTTGTTTATCAACACACGAAATGGAACACGCACAGCGCGCATGCGTGAAACAACAGAGGATATAGAAAACAACGCGTATATATTTTGAACATGAAATACTATCTATCTATCTTCCTCAGATGTCAAACCCTTCGCGGGGATGTAGAAATATTCCTAAAAGACTTAGCTAACAGAGGTATGAATCAACATATCAAGTAATTTAATTAAAAAAGACAACGTGGGACAAATGGGGACGATGCATTCCGAATGTAAACAAGTGCGGACGATGCGTTCCGGTTGTAAACAAGTGCGTGACCGATCGACTCGGAAAGTCCTACTTTCGGTTTCGAGTTTGTTTTATCGCAAAAAAAACACTGTTTACCAAATGAACATAAGCATACAAAGTATAATGTTAGCATGTGTAGCAGCATTGCTACCCATACGTAAAATTTGAATTTTTCATATATCTTATTTCATACGATGTACGCTGCTTTAAAGCTTAGCCTTTACTTGTATCCTTCACTAGTTTTCCATCTGCAGTCTTCATTGGTGATCATTTTATCACAGGGATTTTGATTTATTCTTGTATTTACCACAAATTGTAAATGTAGTATTGCTTTCATATCAGGGGTGGTGGAATCACTTGCCACTTCAAATCACTTACCCCTCCCCGCTGTAGGTTCAAATCCCACTCTGGGTCTCAAATTATTTCCATGAGGAAGCTAGCTAGCTGGTTTACGAAAGGTCGGTGGTTCTACTCTGTCGCCATATAACCTAAGCTGTTGGTGCGACTTTAAACCCCCAAAACAAACAAACAAACAAACAAATCATTTATGTATAAAATCTTTAATGATATATATCCACTTTAGTTAACAGATATGTTCATACATACATTACAAGGAAATGCATCTTTAACAAATTACTCAAATACAAATTTAAAGTTTTATTCACAGAACATAAACTTCGAAGGGGGCGAGTGGTTATGGTCATTGGATCACTTACCTCTCACTACTGTAGGTTCGAACCTAACAGGAGGGAGTCGAATTATTTCAAAGTGATGAAACTGTCCAGCTGGCTTGTGGAAGGTCAGTGGTTCTACATTGGTCTCCCCTAATGCATGGGATTGTACTCGGATTTGCACCAAGGGTCCTGCCCCACCAATAACAGCTGAATAGTAATATATCTTATAGGATCAATTGAAGTAAGTGACTAATGAGAGAGTTACTGCCCTTGAATACTCCTAAAAGATCGGTCCTCTTAATTGGTTTCCTCTGTTTTTATCGTTGTTTCCTTTGCACCAAATGCTAGCAATTTTCATCCGTTTTCTCATCTTATAATTATTAAATCTCGACAAATATCCTACAGTATATCCAATGGTAACATTATTTGTAAAAATTGGTTATCAATTAATTAACATGATTTTGATCAAATTACATCTGGTTAGAAAACAACAGTAAAAACAAAGGATTCCAACTAAAAGGATCAATCTACGTTTCGGGATAAATCAGACTTTCTGTCAAGGAAGGTAATAGAAAAACCAGCTATTAACTTGCATATGTAGTGCCAATAATGTGGAAAACTTCTAAATGTAGTGCCAATAATGTGGAAAACTTCCATATGCAGTGCCAATAATGTGGGAAACTTCTATATGCAGTGCCAATAATGTGGAAAACTTCTATATGTAGTGCCAATAATGTGGAAAACTTCCATATGCAGTGCCAATAATGTGGGAAACTTCTATATGCAGTGCCAATAATGTGGAAAACTTCTATATGTAATGCCAATAATGTGGAAAACTTCTATATGCAGTGCCAATAATGTGGAAAACTTCTATATGCAGTGCCAATAATGTGGGAAACTTCTATATATGGTGCCAATGGTGTGGAAAGCTTCTATATGTAGTGCCAATAATGTGGAGGAAAACTTCTATATGTAATGCCAATAATGTGGGAAACTTCTATATGCAGTGCCAATAATGTGGAAAACTTCTATATGCAGTGCCAATAATGTGGGAAACTTCTATATGTAGTGCCAATAATGTGGAGGAAAACTTCTATATGTAGTGCCAATAATGTGGAGGAAAACTTCTATATGTAGTGCCAATAATGTGGAGGAAAACTTCTATATGTAGTGCCAATGGTGTGGGAAACTTCTATATGTAGTGCCAATGGTGTGGAAAACTTCTATATGTAGTGCCAATAATGTGGAGGAAAACTTCTATATGTAGTGCCAATAATGTGGAGGAAAACTTCTATATGTAGTGCCAATGGTGTGGGAAACTTCTATATGTAGTGACAATGGTGTGGAAAACTTCTATATGTAGTGCCAATAATGTGGAGGAAAACTTCTATATGTAGTGCCAATAATGTGGAGGAAAACTTCTATATGTAGTGCCAATAATGTGGGTAACTTCTATATGTAGTGACAATGGTGTGGAAAACTTCTATATGTAGTGACAATGGTGTGGAAAACTTCTATATGTAGTGCCAATAATGTGGAGGAAAACTTCTATATGTAGTGCCAATAATGTGGAGGAAAACTTCTATATGTAGTGCCAATAATGTGGAAAACTTCTATATGCAGTGCCAATAATGTGGAAAACTTCTATATGCAGTGCCAATAATGTAGGAAACTTCTATATGTAGTGCCAATAATGTGGAAAACTTCTATATGCAGTGCCAATAATGTGGAAAACTTCTATATGTAGTGCCAATGGTGTGGGAAACTTCTATATGTAGTGCCAATAATGTGGAAAACTTCTATATGTAATGCCAATAATGTGGAAAACTTCTATATGTAATGCCAATAATGTGGAAAACTTCTATATGTAATGCCAATAATGTGGAAAACTTCTATATGCAGTGCCAATAATGTGGAAAACTTCTATATGCAGTGCCAATAATGTAGGAAACTTCTATATGTAATGCCAATAATGTGGAAAACTTCTATATGCAGTGCCAATAATGTGGAAAACTTCTATATGTAGTGCCAATAATGTGGAGGAAAACTTCTATATATAATGCCAATGGTGTGGGAAACTTCTATATGTAATGCCAATGGTGTGGAAAACTTCTGTATTTAATGCCAATGATGTGGAACTGTTTACCATTAGAAATTAACACATCATCTACTGCAACATGTGTTTATGTTTATTTGTATAAAGATCTATTTCTATTCAAAATGCTTGTCACAATTTTTAAAACGTTGCTATGATACAACTGTATTCGTTACAAAATTGCCAGTAGTACACATGCTTTGCAATACAGAAATCCATTTTATATACTTGAAAATTGTTGAAACATATACAATCAATTTAAGGTATCGAAACTAAAGTGCATTCATGTTAAGATCATTGCTCATTTGACAAAACTATTTAGGGTGTTTATTAGTGAACCCCTTGTAAACTCTCCTATATGTGTATATAGTCAGCATTGTCTATGACATATTGTTAAAGCGACACTATATTGGAATAAAAACGTTATAAAATTTGAAATTTTACGTACATATAGCAATACTACACATTCTTCCATTATAATTTGAATAATAATTATTTTCAGTCAGTAAGCAATGATTTGTTGCAATATAGCAAACTGAAAGTGAAAGTAGGACTTTCTTGAATCGGTATGTCACACACTACGTACTATCGGCAATCAGAGCAAACAACTAAGACAGCTGCGACAACATCCGTTGATGCGTCACCCATGCGCATTAACCATTGTTTAAACATAAGTTTGTTGATCAACAATTTGCGTATACCGTGCTATACTTATTTGATTTGTTTTCGTTTCTGTGCGAATAGTTAGATTTGTGTAACATACATGCATTGGAAATTATATTCTTTAAATACGGTATCTTTCTTTTTACCGAAATCCTTTTCCGATATAGTGTCCATTTAAAGCGACATTACATCGCAAAACGCCAAAACATGCATTGCACAAATGTGAGATATAACGGTAAATCTCGTTATTCGGGATACACAGTATTACGCATGTATGTCGACCCTGTTTACATTATTTTGTTATGTAAACAAACCGCATATACGACGCTTGTTTATTAGTTGTAATATTCAATTATTTCGGAAAAAATTATACCATATAATAGGAAATTACATTCTGTATAAATTTGTGTTTTCACTGATGTAGTGTTGATTTAACCAACCCATCTTGGTTTCACACATGAGTCATACTCACTTTCACTCTTCATTTAAAACACTATCGTGACGTCATAACGTTGTAAATGCAGTCCATTATTATAATAATATTAATATTGGACTGCTTTTAAAGGGCCAGAGTATTATATTAAATCCTATGCGTAAATGTACGAAATAAAAATTTTAATTAGTAAGATCTTGTTATATATGATATAACTTATAAGACACATATGGACCCAATATATAAAATATTGGCACTGTGTTCGTCGTTACGTGCCTCACACGGTCAAATATTTTACATATTGGATCGTTTTAGGCTTATATCCCATACATAAATTTAATATAAATGTACAGTATCTTAAATTGGAGATACACAATTCTGTATGCTGATATATACACATGTTTGGAGTATACATTGGTTTGATTGACTTGCTGAAGATAGACAATAAAGCAGTGGTGTACACAGACGCTTGGGGTCTGGAGAAATGTTTGCGGGTTCAAAACCACACACTAAAACAAAATTATTTTATATATATATATATATAGCCTTGATAGTGATGGGTGTCATTTTTTAAACTTGCTTGGAATTGCCAAACAAAATATGTATAGTGTCAAGCCTATAGTGTATCATAGTGTTCTTAAAAACAAAAAAGCAGTAGTATACACAGACGACGCTTGGAGTCTGGAGAAATGTTTGCGGGTTCAAAACCACACACTAAAAAATATTATTTTATATATATACTGAGTCAAAAAAGAAACGATACCTGGTGTTTATTTGTCTATAATTTCAACATTTATTAAGAAAATTCTTTGAAAATTCATAAGATGATAGTCCAACATGTTTGAAAGAGGAGCACATAAAGCATAATGAGCCTCCGAAACTGTCTGCTGCGTGATGACGTAATTCGTCGGACAGGGGTCTAATGGAGTGTTCACACAGACGTCAATACCGAGTATGGGCACCATTTGCGTCTCTCACTGCAATGCACCGCCGTCGCATCGAACGGAAGAGTGTCTGAATCTCTTGCTTGTCAATATTTGTCCACTCCTAACGCAAAACATCCCTCAGTTGGTTAAACGTTACCGGCTGACGTCGTCTGACGCGGCGGTCTAACGTATCCCACAAATGTTCTATGGGTGACAAGTCTGGTGACAAAGCAGGCCACGGCAGGGTTTCAATATTGTTCTGCTCCAATAATGTGGTGGAAATCCGAGCAGTAGGACACCTGGCGTTGTCCTGTTGGAACAGTGTGACGTTTCTGTTGGCGTTAAAGAACGGCACAACAACTGGCGCAAGGATCTAATCACAGTACCGCTGGGCGTTTAGGTTCCCGTCCACCACTAACAGTTCAGTGCGACTGCCGAAAGTGATACCGCCCCACGCCATAACGCTTCCGCCCCCGAACAGATCGACCTGACGTACACATGCGTCGGCGTAACGTTCACCGCGTCTGCGATATACCCGCTCTCTGCCATCCGCTCGACGCAAACAGAACCGCGATTCATCGCTAAACATCACCGAATTCCACTGTAACCGAGTCCAGCGAGCACGTTCCGTCGTCCATTCCCGCCGTACGCCACGGTGACGTCGTGTCAGGATGGGTCCAACGTATGGCCGATAGGCACGAATGCCACGTTCACCGAGCCGGTTCCTGACTGTTTGTGCACTGATGCGATTGTTGGTCATCCCAGGAGTAACGGCAGCTGTGTGCGTAGCAGGTAGGAACCGGTCACGTAAATGTGACGTCCGAATGTGACGGTCCTGTTCACGCGTCGTCACACGTGGTCGACCAGATCTTGGACGGTCGTCCACCGATCCATGTGTTCGATAACGTCGAAGTAGACGTGTTATCGTGATCCGCGTAACCCCGAGTCGATTTGCGACGTCACGCTGACGTAAACCGCCGTCAATCATGCCAATGGCACGCATTCTCTGATTGCGGTTTAGCCTAGGCATTTTGTTAGAGGTAACAATGGGTATGTAAGGTGTTTTTCCTCGATGATAATGCAATACCAGTACAATAAACCGGTTTTCCGATTTGTACATGTGTAGGAAGTTGTCTTTGTTGAGGAGCACGTGCAAATCGGAAATTCGGCGTTCCAGGATTATCGGGTGTTTATTTACCTGTGTTTATGGTTGGCTGACGTTGCAATAAGATACCCGGTACTGATACGTAATAATATATTAAACCTTTCTATGGTTTTATCCGTTTTACGTCATTTTTAGTTTGGTATCGTTTCTTTTTTGACTCAGTATATATAGCCTTGATAGTGACGGATGTCATTTTTAAACTTGCTTGGAATTACCAAACAAAATATGTATAATGTCAAGCCTATTGTGTATCACAGTGTTCTTAAAAACAAAAAAGCAGTAGTATACACAGACGCTTGGAGTCTGGAGAAATGTTTGCGGGTTCAAAACCACAAAACTAAGCAACATTAGTTTTCATAGATAGTGACGAGATGTCATATTTAATCTTGCTTTGAATTGCCAAAAAAATGTATAGTGTCAAGCCTATAGTGTATCATATTTTGGTGGTTTTGAACCCGCAAACATTTCTCTAGACCCAAAGCGTCTGTGCTGGTATACATTGTCAGTTTGCAAGAAAAATACACCAACAATGAAATGCCATTATTTTGAGACTTTCTTCTATCCTGTAAATCTACACTGTATCATGTGTTCGATATGTTGTATGTAGCTAAAATCTTTGCTGGAATTTCGTGAAAATCGAACAACAGGTTCCCCAGTGACTCAGAGAAACCAATCAACACAAGTACACAGATGATGTTAAGAAGGAAGCCAGCCTTAACCTGCAATATATAGATGGATATATAGTACACAATATGTAAACAAGATTACCGTATTAGTATGACGTATACAATATATATACTTGTTATTATTGAAACATGATAAGATCGTTGACTTCAAAGCACTTGCCCCTCGCTGCTGTAGGCTCGAATCTCACTGGGGGTTTCGAATTATGTCGATTGAGGAAGCTGGCCTATGATAGGGCGGTGGTTCTACCCTGTGCCTGAAATACTGCTCGGAGGGGCATCCGGGACTTTCTAATGATAGCTGGAATATCGCCATTTGACATACGATGTTGAAGCGACTTTAAACCCCACAAACAAACACAAATTAATACATAACATGTATAGCCAACAAAATTAGCGTAATATGTAAAGTGCAAGACAATTTACAAAGACGTTTAACCCTTTCAACACCACATATCTCTAAATTGGCTTACAAAAAAGTGTAGATCCAGATGAGCCGGCTCGTAACGAGCCGTCTCATCAGGATCTGCACTTTTTTCAAGTAATATAACTGATTTTTAGGAAATAAATTACCCATTTTGATAAATGAACTGATCCAAATGTAATTTTGTTATTAATTTATTGGTCTAAAAATATCATGGACCAGTCCATGTCAGTTACTTGGTGTTGAATGGGTTAACTATTGTGTATATATTGTGTTCTCCCTTATTTTCTATTGCTAAATAAAAGTACATGATCTCATGATAGCAAAAAATATTAATATTTCATATAAATTAATTAATTGTTCGTTCTCTTTAAAAGCGAAATACAAATATGTTGATAGATTATGAATTAATTTTTTTAATACATATATGCGACACACACGTCAAAAAACCGTTACTTACCATATCAATAACACGAACGTGTCCATACGAAAACACGACGGCATTTGGTGGGGTTGCTACAGGCAACATAAAGGCGAAGGACGTTGCTATGGCTGTAGGAAACATGAGATACATAGGGTTCTGTTTGAGATGAATCGCCTACAAGACATGTAAAATACATTGTAATACATGGCACTATCAACACTAATCGTGTAGAACACGTGCAAGTACAAAATAAGTTTCCATATTGCATGTATGTAGAATTGTGTGTACACAGATTTAGAGCCACAAAATGTAAACAATGAGAGACAACGGTGTGTTGAGCAATGCTTCGGACATGTTTGGAATGGTGACAAACAGCCAGATTGTATCATTTGGTTCTTATTCCTGTTGTAGAGCAGTGGTTTGGGTCAGGAATTTGACCTTTGACTAGGGTGCTCCCCGATGTAGAACAAAGCGAAATTGGTTTATTCTTGTAGGTTAATGTGTCATAGACTCGAAAATAGTTCTTGGCCTATTCAAAACCGTGATTCAAGAAAACTATTGATTGCAAGTTATTCTGTAACTATGTATGTATATGAGCACTGAGTAATATTTAAAAACAAATATATACATATTTACAACATGATATGGCTTAAAAGGAATGGCGTAAAATAAGATAAGATATCGTGATTATGGTTATACGTTTACATTTTCCATAAAAAGGTATTCATGTTTAAAGTAAAAAGAGCGAAATTACTATTATTAATATGTAAATTACATCTCATCGTGGATACGGTTTTACAATATCCTGTCCGATTAGCGCAGTGGTTAGCGCGCTCGCTTCTCACCAATGCAACCCGGGTTCGATCCTCGGATCGGGAAGTATGTGAGATGGTACGGTGGTCGCCAGATCGGACAGGTGGGTTTTCGCCGGGTACTTCGGTTTCCTCCCACATGAATGACCACATCTACGCATTCATCCGCGCCAACGAGAGTGATTAATATAAGTTGTTAGAACTTGCTTCGCAATCGTTGTAAAAAAAAATACATATCCTAAATAATGTTTGCTGCCCAAGTATCGCAGTGGTTAGCACGCACAATTCTCACCAATGCAACTAATAATAATAAAGACTTTCTAATTAAAAGCTAATACAAATAAGGCCCTCAACATATATACAATGACATAGAAGGCATATTAATTAAAGAAACACTACATGTTAAGTACAGTATGCAGCAATACGTGGAAGCTCATATATTATATATGTAGAAACTCGGGTTCGATCCTCGGACAGGGAAGTATGAGAGATGGTATTATTGTAGTTTTATATTTGCATGTTAAGTACAGTATTCAGCATTACCTGGAAGCTCGTCTATTATATATGTAGAAACTCGGGTTCGATCCTCGGACAGGGAAGCATGTGAGATGGTATTATTGTAGTGTTGTATTTGTCATAGTAATTTCATCGCCAGTATATTGTATATACTTATTCTTACCAGATTAGCGAGTATTGGCATCATTAGTGTGCACGTGGCTGTATTGCTCGTCACCTCGGTCATAGCCGCCACTATGTAGCACAGTACGAGGTTGAGTACCCAGGGAGACAAGTTGTCAAGAATACTTAATTTCTCACCAACCCAAGCTGATAAACCCGACTCCTGAAAGAAATATGCTTATTTTGACTAAAGTCTCAACACCCTCAGTATATCCCTCGCACTTTTGTAGCCAATCTCCCGTGACGAGACACACATAGGGCCGTGGCCTTGTATATCTTAGTCGTGATCGTGTTTAGCTTCGGAATCCTACGGAGTATATACTAGTATCAGAATCACACCATTGTTTATCGGCAATTAAAACACGATCGTGACGTCATACCTTGCAGTCCATTATTATTAATATTGGACTCGTGTGAAAAGCAGTCTTTCAGGTGCGACTTTAAACCGAGGTCTCGTGTCGGTGCTTTACACCGTGCACGTAAAATAACCAGAGGAGACTCTGGAATGGGTCTCTGTCTGTATCATTGCACTATCCTCCAAAATCTAAAATAACTAATCTCTTCAGGAGGTGTCGCTCATATGGGCAACCGGTAGCGACGATAAATAAACGTAAAAACACACACAAAGCAGTCTTTCAGGTGGGACATTAAACCGATATCTCGTGTCAGTGCTGTATACCGTGCACGTAAAAGAACCAGAGGAGAATCTGGAATGGGTCTCTGTCTGTATCATTGCACTATCCTCCAAAACTCTCCAGGAGGCGTCGCTCATATGGGCAACCGGTAGCGACGATAACAAACGTATATTACACAACGTTACCTGAGCAGCAAAGGCCATTGCAAACCCTCCACCCAAAAGTAGTACTACTCCCCACGGTACTTTGCCCACAGCGACCTTCCACGACAACAGCGGTTTTAGAGGTTGCCTGACACCTGTAACATAGTGTGTCATGTTTCATGTCCGTGCTACAAGAATACATTCAGCACTTTCATAGTATAATTCGTAATTAAAAGATACTAATTATATAGCAATAATATATAAACATTTATATAGAAGACATATGTGCTTTGATAGTATAATTGGGTTGAAAAAAGTAAAATCAATTAAATAATTTTGTTCATAGAATTCAGCGCTTTCATAGTATAATTGGTAATAAAAAGATAATAATTATATAACAATAATATATAAAAAATTATATAGAAGACATATGTGCTTTGATAGTATAATTGGGTTGAAAAAAAGTAAAATCAATTAAATATTTTTTTTATATAAAGCTGCTATAAATAATCTTTCTTTTCTACAAAAGAAATATTTATTAAAATGTATTATTGTTATACGTTGTTCATCCCAATGTATACTATTATCAAAGCATATATGTATCCATGTCTTTCCATTGTACTTTGTTTATATATGTATTCTTTGCTATAAGTATGTTGTCATATTTAATGCAATAAATATATTGAATTGAATTGAATTCATGTCTTCATTAACTCTTTCAGCGCCGACTAAATTGAGAGCATGTGCAAGCAACATAGATCCAGATCAACCGCGGCGTAACTCCGCGTCTGATCAGGATCTATGTTGTTTGATATTCGGACAGGTGCTTCAGCCCCACTGTCTGAAGAGCAATCAACATACAGCCTGATCAGACGACACGTTCTGTTCTGTCTGATCGGGTTCTCGGCCTTTTGCAAAGTCGCTTTTATGCGACATTGGCGGTGAAAGAGTTAATAAAACTATTTATTTTAAATAATGTTTTCACCACCAATTACATGTATTCCTATCAAAGCAGTAAATTTCGCGCTTGCCTGTAATCCATATGGTGGTGTAGGTCAAATAGAATATATATATAATATATCAAATATTGCTAAACTCTCATTATGATCGTAAATTAGATTAGTAGTTCATGTATGTAATAAAACCTGTTTTAGTGGTCACCTCCATTAAACAACCAATCTGTATTAAGCAGCCAGTTTCCAGATTCCCAATATGTTGTTTTATTATACGTTTTCTCCTCTATTAAGCAGCAATCTGTGCCAAGCAGCCACTTTCTGTGATTCAATTGGCTGGCTGTTTAAGACAGGGTTGACTGTAATGTTGATAATTGTTTACATGGAAGTATTATGTCCCATGTGGGCGATCAATATTTCGCGCACTTCCGCCCTTCATATATAGCATAATGCATCACATAAGGCAGTGATGAGGAACCTGAAATATTGTGTTTAATGTAATGATTTATCGACCCCCCCCCCCACTATACCATACTAAAATGACTCATACCATAGTCTTGCGGTGACGTCTCGTGTGGGAGTTTTACACCGTGCACGTAACAGAACCAGAGGATACTCTGGAATGGGTCTCTATTTAGCTGTATCACTACACTATCCTCCAAAATCTAAATGGAGATAATCTCAATAAGCTTTAAGCTGTCGATGAAATCCATATTCATTCTGTATACAATAGATATGTACTGTACATTATGAATTAATACATATGTTTAAACCAAAATCTAAACTGACTAAATATGTAAATATCTTCAGACGTCGCTCGTATGGGAAACCGGTAACGACGATAAATAAACGTAAACACACAATACAAACATACACGAACGATTAGCTTGCAACTGTATTCATTACCTTCTGGTCGGAGGCCGAATATCTCTGGCATATTCGAAGGAAATATAAACAACATGGTGGCTATTAACATTGCTGGTGCTCCTGCCTTCACGTATCTGAAAGTATGTATATACAGAATTACATAATCAATTATAATCTGAGTGGATTGACATGTCCGTCCTCATTAGGATTCAAACTTATATTCTAAATGCATACCTATTGTTGGAAACACGTACATGTTGAGTAAGAGTACATTTCTCGCACTCAGTTTCATGTTCGGCTTAAAAAGCCTTTCTAAAGGAAAACATAAACCATCCGGCTAATGCATTGTCTTTCTCCGAATTGTCGGCTTAAAACCCCTTTCTCAAGGAAACCAAAAACCATCCGGTTAATGCATTGTCTTTCTCCGAATTGTCGACTTAAAAAACCTTTCTCAAGGAAAACATAAACCATCCGGCTAATGCATCGTCTTTCTCCGAATTGTCGGCTTAAAAAGCCTTTCTCAAGGGAAACAAAAATCATCAAGCTAATGCATTGTCTTTCTCCGAATTGTCGGCTTAAAAAACCTTTCTCAAGGAAAACAAAAACCATCCGGCTAATGCATTGTCTTTCTCCGAATTGTCGACTTAAAAAACCTTTCTCAAAGAAAACAAAAACCATCCGGCTAACGCATTGTCTTTCTCCGAATTGTCGACTTATAGTTCACCTGATGGCCATTGAAATCATTATTGGCATGAGTGGCGCTAGTCACGAGTGATAAAAATAGCATTCTATGTTCATGAGTGAAATTCGATAACAAATCTGTTATATTTTAAGTTGAACAGCGTTTGTTTATGATAGAAAACAACGCAACCGTGAGTTAAATTGTGCTATCTATAACGCTGTCCGATTAGCGCAGTGGTTAGCGCGCTCGCTTCTCAGCAATGCAACCCGCGTTCGATCCTCGGACCGGAAAGTATGTGAGATGGTACGGGGTGGTCGCCCGATCAGACATGTGGGTTTTCTCCGGGTACTCCGGTTTCCTCCCACACGAATGATCATATTTACGCTTTCATCCGCGCCAACGAGAGTGATTAATATAAGTTGTTAGAACTTGCTTCGCAATCGTTGTAAAATAAATAAAGTTTAAAAAAACAAAAACAAACAACAGATTACCTAGCAGGAAATAATCTATAACATTGTGTTCTCTGTCAAGATATCTAATGCGCCATACTTATTTCTTACCCTGCCTTGAAGAGTGATCCCCAGCCGTATTCACCGCCCATGTCTCGAGTTATCCATAGTAGCGCCAATACTACAAAATGTCCCATAAGTGCTGCTTGTCCAAAACTAAAAATACATGTACAATTTATTTAAGATTTTGATTTACTAGCTACAAGAATTACCGTGCCTAAGCCAATCGAGCTAGTGGCAGTTAATCCTTTCCTTCATAGAGATTTACCTTAATATACTATTTTATCTCCATACAAACGACAGCCATTTAGCTATCATGCATTGGATAAGTAGTCGCCATATCTATCCCACCTCCATAGATATTATTGGGACTACATGAGATTCTGACCTTTATTATGAACATTTGTTTGACTACTACATTGTCAATGTATGTCGTATTGGTAATGACGTCAAGAGGTGCTTCTATGAGGGAAAGGGTATATGAACATTGAATTGGCTACTACATTGTCGATGTATGTCGTATTGGTAATGGCGTCAATAGGTGCTTCTATGAGGGAAAGGGTATATGAACATTGGTTTGGCTACTACATTGTCAATGTATGTCGTATTGGTAATGGCGTCAAGAGGTGCTTCTATGAGGGAAAGTGTTTATGAACATTGGTTTGGCTACTACATTGTCAATGTATGTCGTATTGGTAATGGCGTCAAGAGGTGCTTCTATGAGGGAAAGGGTTATGAACATTGGTTTGGCTACTACATTGTCAATGTATGTCGTATTGGTAATGGCGTCAAGAGGTGCTTCTATGAGGGAAAGTGTTTATGAACATTGGTTTGGCTACTACATTGTCAATGTATGTCGTATTGGTAATGGCGTCAAGAGGTGCTTCTATGAGGGAAAGTGTTTATGAACATTGGTTTGGCTACTACATTGTCAATGTATGTCGTATTGGTAATGGCGTCAAGAGGTGCTTCTATGAGGGAAAGTGTTTATGAACATTGGTTTGGCTACTACATTGTCAATGTATGTCGTATTGGTAATGGCGTCAAGAGGTGCTTCTATGAGGGAAAGTGTTTATGAACATTGGTTTGGCTACTACATTGTCAATGTATGTCGTATTGGTAATGGCGTCAAGAGGTGCTTCTATGAGGGAAAGTGTTTATGAACATTGGTTTGGCTACTACATTGTCAATGTATGTCGTATTGGTAATGGCGTCAAGAGGTGCTTCTATGAGGGAAAGTGTTTATGAACATTGGTTTGGCTACTACATTGTCAATGTATGTCGTATTGGTAATGGCGTCAAGAGGTGCTTCTATGAGGGAAAGTGTTTATGAACATTGGTTTGGCTACTACATTGTCAATGTATGTCGTATTGGTAATGACGTCAAGAGGTGCTTCTATGAGGGAAAGGGTTTATGAACATTGGTTTGGCTACTACATTGTCAATGTATGTCGTATTGGTAATGGCGTCAAGAGGTGCTTCTATGAGGGAAAGAGTTAAACAACATATCTCCGTTCCATTGCAAACTCTAAGTGCTGTTGTAAATATTTTGTTTGTAATGTAGTTCCAGTGGAAGACATGCTATACTATTATAGTTAATCCATTGGCTATTTAGCAATTGAAACACTTGATCTTGTTTAGGTTTTGTAGCCAAACCTTTGGCATCTATACTATATAATTATGTTTACACACATTGTGTTGTCAGGCCCGTAATATCTATTTTTTCTGAACAAATGAGAATTTATGTGATAAGAATTACTGCGATGTATTCGTATTATAAAAGTATTAAGACTGTCCAATTGTTTTCAGGGAACTTGTTCCAATCTGTCACTGGTGTTCGCATAGAAATACACGCTTGAGCTGGAATCCAGAAATGGCCAGGTCAATCTATTTAGTACGCAGTTGAAATTCTGCAACAATAATTGGTTCCCATATAATTCGCGGATGTTCCAGCAGCGATGTTGTATATACTATTTAATTATGCTGGATAGGGTTTCATGTTATTATCAACATGTTTGCATTTAATTACTTAAAGTATGCACTTTATAATGTATATACAGTCACTCAATACACTATCCGACTGTGTATTATGCAGAGTAAATGTTCAATCGTCCATATAGTACATATTTATATGTAATAGTTTTTCTTGTTACACCTCTCTCTCTCTCTTCTCCTCCTCTCCTCTCCTCTCTCCTCTCCTCTCCTCTCCTCTCTTCTCCCCTCTCCTCTCCTCTCGCCTCTCCTCTCTCCTCTCCTCTCTCCTCTCCTCTCCTCTCCTATCATATCCTATCCCCTCTCCTCTCCTCTTCACTCCTCTTCTCTTCTCTCTCTGTCTCGTTCTGTGTCAGCATGCTGGTTGTATGCACCTTAATCAAATCACATTATTTTGTTGTGATAAGTGCTATAAATGGAATCCAATATGTGTGCAGCAGAATGCTGGCAATGCTATCCTAATTTTAACAATATTCGGTGACATGCGCCACCAGAACACGCTAGCATACTCATTCGCTTCGCTCACTCGATGAACGAGTCAATGTTTCGCCTTCTCGGCTTTTGAGGTCTTGCTACGGGCCTGGTTGTGAGTAATGTTTAATGTGTTACGAGTGGTTAAATCCACAGCACGGATCTCCTCAGTATACCATATACATGTATACTAGAGTACATAGAAAACGCACGCTTCGGATAAGTGTGTTTTTACATGAAAAACAATAACTATATAAATACGCATAGTTTTAAACATGTTGGAATATTTTTAGTTGTTCAGTTTGTGTTTTGTAATAAAGATGTGATATATCTTTGATGGAATTCTTCGTATTTCGTTTAATAATCATATACTGTAGGTGTGCGTTTCCTATGTCCTCTAGCATATTTAATTGGTTATTTAATATGCCGATAATCAACCCTCCCACGGACGGGTGATGTCACAATAAGTAGGGATAGTATTGTACCATACCATAAGAGAATAATTTGTTGAACAAATAAAGAAAGAAGAATAGAACAATACGATTATCCGTACGTGACATACAAAATCCGTACGTGACATACAAAATCCGTACGTGACATACAAAATCCGTACGTGACATACAAAATCCGTACGTGACATACAAAATCCGTACGTGACATACAAAATATAAACACACATGGCGATCAAACATATACTGACAACAATTATTTTCTTCACTCATGATAGTAAAATCCATAATTCTAAAATTTGTAACGAAAAGGTAACGCTCAATATAAAAATGCACAGGTTTTTAATGGTGTCAGTATATTTTGTACTCATTAGTGTCTATGAATGTGCCTCTACCAGAACTATAATGTCTTAATATTGTATATGCAGTGTATTCGTCTATACACACATTTTCATTTATACCAAATTATTTAGCTCGATTGCTAAACAAGTTCTTATAAGATTAGATAAATCGCCCTCGAGACCTAATTCCTGATCAGACGGATCATACTATTATAACAGTCTTTAAGGTGGAACTTTAAACCAAGGTCTCATGTCGGTGTCGCTCATATGGGCAACCAGGAGCGAAGATATATCAACGTAAAAGACACACCCATTCCTGATGGAATCCATCGTCATGAGGAAGAGAGAAGAGCAAATGTGCAATTTAGGTGTCTTGCCTAAGAGCACAATCGTAACGGCTCCAGCGGGACTCGAACTCCAGTCCTCTCACACCTGGAGCTTACGCGCTACCACTGCGCTAAATTTTGCGAAACATTAAATATTTAAATATTTAACATTGACTAATTAATAGCTGCATGGTTATGTCAGTTCTTATGACCATTATTGTACACTTGTACTACTTTGTATATATGTATGTTTATATGTGTCCATGTAAAACGTGTAATTGTATATTATGTATGTTCACTTGTGCTCTTCATGTATATGGAGGTAATAAAAGGATTAATAATAGCAAAGTAATCTAGCAAAGTGACTATGTCTTGTCTGAAGCTATATACTGGATGAACGAACCGCTCACAACACGTCCAGTGCTTTGGTCAGTCATTGGTGATGTAACAGATCTGTCGGAACCATATAATTATGTCAAAAAGGTGTCGAATATGTAAAACAGTGTTATATGTAAAAAGGGAAATATCAGAAGTGTAAAAACATCGCAGATAAGTAAACAATATGCTTGAAATGAGAATCCACTGCATGATAACTAAATGGATGTCGTTTGTATGGAGATAAAATAGTATATTAACCTAAATCTCTATGGAGGTGGGATAAATATGGCGACTACTTATCCACTGCATGATAGCTAAATGGCTGTCGTTTGTATGGAGTTAAAATAGTATATTAACGTAAATCTCTATGAAGGAAAGGGTTAACTGCCACTAGCTCGATTGGCTTAGGCACGGTAATTTTTGTAGCTAGTAAATCAAAATCTTAAATAAGCATTTATATGTAAAAAAAACAATCATATTCCAGAAATGATAAATTATGTTGCAATTGACCTTTCGTTATTACAAATGTTACTACTTACAGTATGTTATCTACATATATTGTTAACTATCTTGTATACAATATACTTAACTCGGCGCGATATAGCCTGAACTGTGCTGATGCGCAGTTAAACCAAATACTCACTAACTCACTCACTCACAAAACAACAATCTCATAAAAAAGTGTTTACATAATTATAAGGGTAAATGATGTTTTTTTTCAAATCTGACATTTATGTTTTTACATATAGCACCGTTTTTGCATATGTGACATTTTTGTTTTTAAGTATAGCACCGTTTTTACATATCTGACATTTTTGTTTTTACAAATAGCACCGTGTTTACATATCTGACATTTTTGTTTTTACATATAGCACCGTTTTTACATATCTGACATTTTTGTTTTTACATATAGCACCGTTTTTACATATCTGACATTTTTGTTTTTACATATAGCACCGTTTTTACATATCTGACATTTTTGTTTTTACATATAGCACCGTTTTTACATATCTGTCATTTTTGTTTTTACATATAGCACCGTTTTTACATATCTGAAGCTTCCTACGCAAGTGGCGTGCGTATTCAACATACATATATTCTGCAACTAATACCTTATTGGTCCCAGTTGTTCGTATTGTGTCCGTATCACCGACCTCACTCGGATATTTCTGTCATCATCCACAGTTCCTTTACTGAAACATGCATTATAAGTAAGATAATCCAATGACTCCAATGTCTGGAACTAACTTGTAACAGTAATATGTACAGAACGCGCCAATACACACTTTGTTTAACGAGCTGATGATAGTTTACCTATCTGGTGCACTGATCTGGTGATAGTATACAAGTGTAATGATCTGGTGATAGTATACAAGTGTAATGATCTGGTGATAGTATACAAGTGTAATGATCTGGTGATAGTTTGCAGGTGTACTGGTCTGGTGATAGTATACAAGTGTAATGATCTGGTGATAGTTTGCAAGTGTAATGATCTGGTGATAGTATACAAGTGTAATGATCTGGTGATAGTATACAAGTGTAATGATCTGGTGATAGTTTGCAAGTGTACTGGTCTGGTGATAGTTTGCAGGTGTACTGGTCTGGTGATAGTTTGCAGGTGTACTGGTCTGGTGATAGCGTACACATGTATTGATCTGGTGATAGTTTAAATGTTTACTGATCTGGTGATAGTTTACAAGCGTACTGATCTGGTGATAGTTTACAGGTGTAATGATCTGGTGATAGTTAACAGGTGTACTGATCTGGTGATAGTTTGCAGGTGTAATGATCTGGTGATAGTTTACAGGTGTAATGATCTGGTGATAGTTTGCAAGTGTAATGACCTGGTGATAGTTTGCAAATGTACTGATCTGGTGATAGCTTACAAGTGTAATGATCTGGTGATAGTTTACAAGTGTACTGCTCTGGTGATAGTTTACAAGTGTACTGATCTGGTGATAGTTTACAAGTGTACTGATCTGGTGATAGTTTACAAGTGTACTGATCTGGTGATAGTTTACAAGTGTACTGATCTGGTGATAGTTTACAAGTGTACTGATCTGGTGATAGTTTACAAGTGTACTGATCTGGTGATAGTTTACAAGTGTACTGATCTGGTGATAGTTTACAAGTGTAATGATCTGGTGATAGTTTACAAGTGTAATGATCTGGTGATAGTTTACAAGTGTAATGATCTGGTGATAGTTTACAAGTGTAATGATCTGGTGATAGTTTACAAGTGTAATGATCTGGTGATAGTTTACAAGTGTAATGATCTGGTGATAGTTTACAAGTGTAATGATCTGGTGATAGTTTACAAGTGTACTGATCTGGTGATAGTTTACAAGTGTAATGATCTGGTGATAGCTTACAAGTGTAATGATCTGGTGATAGTTTGCAGGTGTACTGGTCTGGTGATAGTTTGCAGGTGTACTGGTCTGGTGATAGTTTGCAGGTGTACTGGTCTGGTGATAGCGTACACATGTATTGATCTGGTGATAGTTTAAATGTTTACTGATATGGTGATAGTTTACAATCGTACTGATCTGGTGATAGTTAACAGGTGTACTGATCTGGTGATAGTTTACAGGTGTAATGATCTGGTGATAGTTTACAGGTGTAATGATCTGGTGATAGTTTGCAACTGTAATGACCTGGTGATAGTTTGCAAATGTACTGATCTGGTGATAGCTTACAAGTGTAATGATCTGGTGATAGTTTACAAGTGTAATGATCTGGTGATAGTTTGCAAGTGTACTGGTCTGGTGATAGTTTGCAGGTGTACTGGTCTGGTGATAGTTTGCAGGTGTACTGGTCTGGTGATAGCGTACACATGTATTGATCTGGTGATAGTTTAAATGTTTACTGATCTGGTGATAGTTTACAAGCGTACTGATCTGGTGATAGTTTACAGGTGTAATGATCTGGTGATAGTTAACAGGTGTACTGATCTGGTGATAGTTTACAGGTGTAATGATCTGGTGATAGTTTACAGGTGTAATGATCTGGTGATAGTTTGCAACTGTAATGACCTGGTGATAGTTTGCAAATGTACTGATCTGGTGATAGCTTACAAGTGTAATGATCTGGTGATAGTTTACAAGTGTACTGCTCTGGTGATAGTTTACAAGTGTACTGATCTGGTGATAGTTTACAAGTGTACTGATCTGGTGATAGTTTACAAGTATACTGCTCTGGTGATAGTTTACAAGTGTACTGATCTGGTGATAGTTTACAAGTGTACTGATCTGGTGATAGTTTACAAGCGTACTGATCTGGTGATAGTTTACAAGTGTACTGATCTGGTGATAGTTTACAAGTGTAATGATCTGGTGATAGCTTACAAGTGTAATGATCTGGTGATAGCTTACAAGTGTAATGAGGTGGTGATAGTTTACAAGTGTAATGATCTGGTGATAGTTTACAAGTGTAATGATCTGGTGATAGTTTACAAGTGTACTGATCTGGTGATAGTTTACAAGTGTAATGATCTGGTGATAGTTTACAAGTGTACTGATCTGGTGATAGTTTACAAGTGTAATGATCTGGTGATAGTTTACAAGTGTAATGATCTGGTGATAGTTTACAAGTGTAATGATCTGGTGATAGTTTACAAGTGTAATGATCTGGTGATAGTTTGCAGGTGTACTGGTCTGGTGATAGTTTGCAGGTGTACTGGTCTGGTGATAGTTTGCAGGTGTACTGGTCTGGTGATAGCGTACACATGTATTGATCTGGTGATAGTTTAAATGTTTACTGATCTGGTGATAGTTTACAATCGTACTGATCTGGTGATAGTTAACAGGTGTACTGATCTGGTGATAGTTTACAGGTGTAATGATCTGGTGATAGTTTACAGGTGTAATGATCTGGTGATAGTTTGCAACTGTAATGACCTGGTGATAGTTTGCAAATGTACTGATCTGGTGATAGCTTACAAGTGTAATGATCTGGTGATAGTTTACAAGTGTATGATCTGGTGATAGTTTGCAAGTGTACTGGTCTGGTGATAGTTTGCAGGTGTACTGGTCTGGTGATAGTTTGCAGGTGTACTGGTCTGGTGATAGCGTACACATGTTTGTCTGGTGATAGTTTGTTACTGATCTGGTGATAGTTTCAAGTGTACTGATCTGGTGATAGTTTACAGGTGTAATGATCTGGTGATAGTTTACAGGTGTACTGATCTGGTGATAGTTTACAGGTGTAATGATCTGGTGATAGTTTACAAGTGTAATGATCTGGTGATAGTTTGCAAGTGTAATGACCTGGTGATAGTTTGCAAGTGTACTGATCTGGTGATAGTTTACAAGTGTAATGATCTGGTGATAGTTTACAAGTGTACTGATCTGGTGATAGTTTACAAGTGTAATGATCTGGTGATAGTTTACAAGTGTACTGATCTGGTGATAGTTTACAAGTGTACTGATCTGGTGATAGTTTACAAGTGTAATGATCTGGTGATAGTTTACAAGTGTACTGATCTGGTGATAGTTTACAAGTGTACTGATCTGGTGATAGCTTACAAGTGTAATGAGCTGGTGATAGTTTACAAGTGTACTGATCTGGTGATAGTTTACAAGTGTAATGATCTGGTGATAGTTTACAAGTGTAATGATCTGGTGATAGTTTACAAGTGTAATGATCTGGTGATAGTTTACAAGTGTAATGAGCTGGTGATAGTTTACAAGTGTACTGATCTGGTGATAGTTTACAAGTGTAATGATCTGGTGATAGTTTACAAGTGTAATGATCTGGTGATAGTTTACAAGTGTAATGATCTGGTGATAGTTTACAAGTGTAATGATCTGGTGATAGTTTACAAGTGTAATGATCTGGTGATAGTTTACAAGTGTAATGATCTGGTGATAGTTTGCAGGTGTACTGAGTGTATGATCTGGTGATAGTTTCAGGTGTATGATCTGGTGATAGTTTACAGGTGTAATGATCTGGTGATAGTTTGCAATGTAATGACTGGTGATAGTTTCAAATGTACTGATCTGGTGATAGTTTGCAAGTGTAATGATCTGGTGATAGTATACAAGTGTAATGATCTGGTGATAGTATACAAGTGTACTGGTCTGGTGATAGTTTGCAGGTGTACTGGTCTGGTGATAGTTTGCAGGTGTACTGATCTGGTGATAGCTTACACGTGTATTGATCTGGTGATAGTTTAAGTTACTGATCTGGTGATAGTTTACAAGTGTACTGATCTGGTGATAGTTTACAGGTGTAATGATCTGGTGATAGTTCAGTGTATGATTGGTGATAGTTTAAGTGTAATGATCTGGTGATAGTTTACAGGTGTATGATCTGGTGATAGTTTGCAATGTAATGATGGTGATAGTTTGCAATGTATGATCTGGTGATAGTTACAAGTGTAATGATCTGGTGATAGTTTACAAGTGTACTGATCTGGTGATAGTTTACAAGTGTACTGATCTGGTGATAGTTTACAAGTGTACTGATCTGGTGATAGTTTACAAGTGTACTGATCTGGTGATAGTTTACAAGTGTACTGATCTGGTGATAGTTTACAAGTGTACTGATCTGGTGATAGTTTACAAGTGTACTGATCTGGTGATAGTTTACAAGTGTACTGATCTGGTGATAGTTTACAAGTGTAATGATCTGGTGATAGCTTACAAGTGTAATGATCTGGTGATAGCTTACAAGTGTAATGAGGTGGTGATAGTTTACAAGTGTAATGATCTGGTGATAGCTTACAATTGTAATGAGCTGGTGATAGTTTACAAGTGTACTGATCTGGTGATAGTTTACAAGTGTAATGATCTGGTGATAGTTTACAAGTGTACTGATCTGGTGATAGTTTACAAGTGTAATGATCTGGTGATAGCTTACAAGTGTAATGATCTGGTGATAGTTTGCAGGTGTACTGGTCTGGTGATAGTTTGCAGGTGTACTGGTCTGGTGATAGTTTGCAGGTGTACTGGTCTGGTGATAGCGTACACATGTATTGATCTGGTGATAGTTTAAATGTTTACTGATCTGGTGATAGTTTACAATCGTACTGATCTGGTGATAGTTAACAGGTGTACTGATCTGGTGATAGTTTACAGGTGTAATGATCTGGTGATAGTTTACAGGTGTAATGATCTGGTGATAGTTTGCAACTGTAATGACCTGGTGATAGTTTGCAAATGTACTGATCTGGTGATAGCTTACAAGTGTAATGATCTGGTGATAGTTTACAAGTGTACTGCTCTGGTGATAGTTTACAAGTGTACTGATCTGGTGATAGTTTACAAGTGTACTGATCTGGTGATAGTTTACAAGTATACTGCTCTGGTGATAGTTTACAAGTGTACTGATCTGGTGATAGTTTACAAGTGTACTGATCTGGTGATAGTTTACAAGTGTAATGATCTGGTGATAGCTTACAAGTGTACTGATCTGGTGATAGTTTACAGGTGTAATGATCTGGTGATAGTTTACAGGTGTAATGATCTGGTGATAGTTTGCAACTGTAATGACCTGGTGATAGTTTGCAAATGTACTGATCTGGTGATAGCTTACAAGTGTAATGATCTGGTGATAGTTTACAAGTGTACTGCTCTGGTGATAGTTTACAAGTGTACTGATCTGGTGATAGTTTACAAGTGTACTGATCTGGTGATAGTTTACAAGTATACTGCTCTGGTGATAGTTTACAAGTGTACTGATCTGGTGATAGTTTACAAGTGTACTGATCTGGTGATAGTTTACAAGCGTACTGATCTGGTGATAGTTTACAAGTGTACTGATCTGGTGATAGTTTACAAGTGTAATGATCTGGTGATAGCTTACAAGTGTAATGATCTGGTGATAGCTTACAAGTGTAATGAGGTGGTGATAGTTTACAAGTGTAATGATCTGGTGATAGCTTACAATTGTAATGAGCTGGTGATAGTTTACAAGTGTACTGATCTGGTGATAGTTTACAAGTGTAATGATCTGGTGATAGTTAACAAGTGTACTGATCTGGTGATAGTTTACAAGTGTAATGATCTGGTGATAGCTTACAAGTGTAATGATCTGGTGATAGTTTGCAGGTGTACTGGTCTGGTGATAGTTTGCAGGTGTACTGGTCTGGTGATAGTTTGCAGGTGTACTGGTCTGGTGATAGCGTACACATGTATTGATCTGGTGATAGTTTAAATGTTTACTGATCTGGTGATAGTTTACAATCGTACTGATCTGGTGATAGTTAACAGGTGTACTGATCTGGTGATAGTTTACAGGTGTAATGATCTGGTGATAGTTTACAGTGTAATGATCTGGTGATAGTTTGCAACTGTAATGACCTGGTGATAGTTTGCAAATGTACTGATCTGGTGATAGCTTACAAGTGTAATGATCTGGTGATAGTTTACAAGTGTACTGCTCTGGTGATAGTTTACAAGTGTACTGATCTGGTGATAGTTTACAAGTGTACTGATCTGGTGATAGTTTACAAGTATACTGCTCTGGTGATAGTTTACAAGTGTACTGATCTGGTGATAGTTTACAAGTGTACTGATCTGGTGATAGTTTACAAGTGTAATGATCTGGTGATAGCTTACAAGTGTAATGATCTGGTGATAGCTTACAAGTGTAATGAGGTGGTGATAGTTTACAAGTGTAATGATCTGGTGAAAGCTTACAAGTGTAATGAGCTGGTGATAGTTTACAAGTGTACTGATCTGGTGATAGTTTACAAGTGTAATGATCTGGTGATAGTTAACAAGTGTACTGATCTGGTGATAGTTTACAAGTGTAATGATCTGGTGATAGCTTACAAGTGTAATGATCTGGTGATAGTTTGCAGGTGTACTGGTCTGGTGATAGTTTGCAGGTGTACTGGTCTGGTGATAGTTTGCAGGTGTACTGGTCTGGTGATAGCGTACACATGTATTGATCTGGTGATAGTTTAAATGTTTACTGATCTGGTGATAGTTTACAATCGTACTGATCTGGTGATAGTTTACAGGTGTAATGATCTGGTGATAGTTAACAAGTGTACTGAGCTGGTGATAGTTTACAAGTGTAATGAGCTGGTGATAGTTTACAAGTGTACTGATCTGGTGATAGTTTACAAGTGTAATGATCTGGTGATAGCTTACAAGTGTAATGAGCTGGTGATAGCTTACAAGTGTACTGATCTGGTGATAGTTTACAAGTGTAATGATCTGGTGATAGTTAACAAGTGTACTGATCTGGTGATAGTTTACAAGTGTAATGATCTGGTGATAGTTTACAAGTGTAATGATCTGGTGATAGTTTACAAGTGTAATGAGCTGGTGATAGTTTACAAGTGTACTGATCTGGTGATAGTTTACAAGTGTAATGATCTGGTGATAGTTTGCAAGTGTACTGATCTGGTGATAATTTGCAAGTGTACTGATCTGGTGATCGTTTGCAAGTGTACTGATCTGGTGATAGTTTACAAGTGTAATGATCTGGTGATAGCTTACAAGTGTAATGAGCTGGTGATAGTTTACAAGTGTACTGATCTGGTGATAGTTTGCAAGTGTAATGATCTGGTGATAGTTTACAAGTGTACTGATCTGGTGATAGTTTACAAGTGTAATGATCTGGTGATAGTTTACAAGTATAATGATCTGGTGATAGTTTACAAGTGTAATGATCTGGTGATAGTTTACAAGTGTACTGATCTGGTGATAGTTTACAAGTGTAATGATCTGGTGATAGTTTGCAAGTGTAATGATCTGGTGATAGTTTACAAGTGTAATGATCTGGTGATAGTTTAAATGTTTACTGATCTGGTAGTCGCTTACAAGCATAGTGTTCTGGTGTAAGTGTACTTACCTGCCTCTGATGTAGAGAATCTGTAGCCAGATCCATACTAATATGACCAGACAGAAGGATAGAGGGACACCGAACGCCATCCATTTACTGAACGTGATAGGAGATTGTAGTATCCCATACTTTGCATATACTCTGAAACATAACATAACTAACTTCAGCTTGCATAACAATGATCTGTCAACGTGAAACATGCAAACACATTTCTTCTATAGATCATAGTACACGGTATCGTTCTTTTTCATGGCGATGGATTCCATCAGGAATGAGGTCTCGAGAGTGATTAATATACGTTGAAAGAACTGGTTTCGCAATCGAGCTCAAATAAATGTGTATATACTAAACTAGTACACGGCTGTTAGCTGCGCATCCTATTATATGTGTGATGTGATCAAAAGTCTTGAAGGCAACAACTCTGAAATATATATATACATATTACAAAACAAATACTGTTGCCCTCAAACGTACACTACGGTTATATTTGTGAATGAACAGTGAATGATCGAAATAGATTTCACCGAATGAACATTGAAAGCATTATTATAAATTGAATATATGCCCAAACTTGAGCACTATGTACGTTTTAAAACCGACTTTGAATTAGAAAACTACTTACATAAAGTTAAAAACAACTCGCACCAGGTTATGCTGTCTAGACTGAGGCTGAGTAGTCATGATTTGACTATTGAAACTTGTCGCTACAGTGCTATTGGTCGTGTTAATAGACTATGTAAATGTTGCAATAATAACGCTATTGAAGCAGAATACCATTTTATCTTGATATGTCCAATGAAATAAGATTTAAAACGTTAGGCAGGCAGAACAAGTTGGCCTACCTTGAATAAATATGTTATGAAAAGTAAGAATAGTAAAATATTAATAAATACAGCTAAATATATTAAGAATGTATTTAATCTAAGAACAAATCATATGAAAACATTACGTAACTAACATTAATGAATGTATATGTATGCTAGCATATTAATATGTATTACATACCACAAAAAAACAAATTGGTTTCGCTCTTTGCCAATATAGCTTCTTAGCTTGTTTATCTTTGCTTTAAGCAACATGATGTCAACGTATTATTAATGTAATTTGTGTTTATTACATTGTGTTTCTCATGCCATGTATACTATTATGTATGTATATTGTATTGCCAAAGGCAATGTTATTGCCGATTTTGCAATAAAACATATTCTGTTCTATATTCTAACACGACCCAGCTAATAGCATACATAATTGTAGTTTAAAAACTACTTCGGGTTATTCTGCGATATATCTACCTTGAACTATGCTGCGCGCACCGTGTTTTGGCTATTCCATTTATACAATGCGTGTAAAGTTTTATGAATGAAAGTCACGTGATGTTTGTAAATACTACCATGGGAATTCGCGGAAGTGAGCTATTTTTAGAATCAGATAATCTCTTGTCCGTCTTGTTTTTCTTGTTTCAGTTACTATTCTGTATAGTTTTATTTGACAAAATAAATAAAATTATTGATCAGTTACAACTTTTGTTCATTTATGCACTAGATTGATATGTTTCATAAAAATAACGTCATTTGAAGAAAATACTCCTTTGATGCTCGCCTAAAATTATTAGAAGTAAGTCGTGCTAAAATCGAAATAATAAGTATCAACCGTGGTATATCGCAGAATAACCCGAGTTTGAAGTTCTTATGCGTAGAAATATATCACGAAGACATAAGAACTTCAAACTCGGGTTATTCTGCGATATACCACGGTTGCTACTTATTATTTCTTAATTATAGCGAGTGATGCTAGCTAGCCACGAGTGATCATAGCTTTATATGTCCATGAGTTAAATATTATTCGAGCATTTAAGCAAACAAGTGTTGTTTTTATGTTAGACTGAACAGTGTTTTGATGATTGAAAACGATACAACCGCACCAAATGGAGCTCGAATATCTCGTTAGACGACCAGCTTGAGTCCGAAAGCGTTCGCGTTGACATTATTTCAACATGCAGCGGCTAGGAACAACACGTGCAAAGCAGTGAGAAATACAATGTTTTACTCCACTGCTTAATGTTTTATTCCACTGCTTTCAACCAGTGAAATAACACATTTTACTTCACTGATATATTTCTATGTTTCATTGTAAAGCATAAAATAACACTATATAAACCCCAATAAAAGTTAATCTTTTTATCCCGCGTCTGACCCTAATAAAATTAACAGTCTTTCAGATGGGACGTTAAACCGAGGTCTCGTGTCGGTGCTTTACACCTTGCACGTTAAAGAACCAGAGGAGACTCTGGACTGGGTCTCTGTTTGTATCATGCACTATCCTCCAAAATCTAAAATAACTAATCTCTTCAGGAGGCGTCGCTCATATGGGCAACTGGTAGCGACGATAAATAAACGTAAAAATACACACTCTTCTTTTATTATGATTTACACACGCTCCGGCTTCGACACTCACATATCCAGCTGTCCTTTCATGACGAGGTTTGGTGCAGTACCGGTCAAGCTCCCGATCCCACCAATGTTCGCAGAATATGCTATGCTCAATGATAGACACTTGCACAGGCGCATGAATCCCGCATCCTCCTCCCCATTGTCTCTGAAAGCAGGACGATAGAATGGTACTTTTTCATGTATAGTTGCACCATTGAACATTTTTTAACTATGCAGCGGTACTAAACTTTAACAAATTTATATCTATGCATTGTTGGGTATTTTACTATTGTTCTTATATATATTATAGCATGTTCCTTTGGCTACTCCTCGAACATGGCTATGTTGCTAATACTTATATGTATTGGTTTGTGAAGAACATTGAAGAAATACACAGCTTCGGTCAGGGTTCGAACTCCCAGCCAGTCGATCCTAATTGTGCAGAAATCGAGCAACTAAACCTCTGTGTGAACCGATGTGTATTGCTTAACAGATTGTCACAAACACTAGTGTACACACGCACATCTATGGTGTGCTTATGGAATACTAGTTGTACGTTGCCATTCTGTAATTGTAGATCAGCATCGAGGTAATCTATGTAGTACTATGCAAATTAATATATCGTATATTTTGTAATAAACGCCCCATCTTTAATAAAAAACCTTCTGTACAACTTCAGTTAAAGATGTGGATATTTACAATGTGATAAAAAATAGATTACCCTTTTCCATAAATGCCCAATTTCGTGCAAACATGTGTCTATTTGCAGACTGCAACCAACTTTTTTCACAATGATTTACCAAGCATTTCAATCCACTTATGACTGTTTCATAATGATTTACCAAGCATTTCAATCCACTTATGACTGTATCACAGTGATTTACCAAGCATTTCAATCCACGTATGACTGTTTCACAGTGATTTACCAAGCATTTCAATCCACCTATGACTGTTTCATAATGATTTACCAAGCAATTCAATCCACGTATGACTTTTTCACAGTGATTTACCAAGCATTTCAATCCACTTATGACTGTTTCATAATGATTTACCAAGCATTTCAATCCACCTATGACTGTTTCATAATGATTTACCAAGCAATTCAATCCACGTATGACTTTTTCACAGTGATTTACCAAGCATTTCAATCCACTTATGACTGTTTCACAATGATTCACCAAGCATTTCAATCCACTTATGACTGTTTCATAATGATTTACCAAGCATTTCAATCCACTTATGACTGTTTCACAGTGATTTACCAAGCATTCCAATCCACTTATGACTGTTTCACAGTGATTTACCAAGCATTTCAATCCATGTATGACTTTCTCACAATGATTTACCAAGCATTTCAATCCACTTATGACTTTCTCACAATGATTTACCAAGCATTCCAATCCACTTATGACTGTTTCACAGTGATTTACCAAGCATTTCAATCCATGTATGACTTTCTCACAGTGATTTACCAAGCATTTCAATCCACTTATGACTGTTTCATAATGATTCACCAAGCATTTCAATCCACTTATGACTGTTTCATAATGATTTACCAAGCATTTCAATCCACTTATGACTGTTTCACAATTATTTACCAAGCATTTCAATCCACTTATGACTTTCTCACAATGATTTACCAAGCATTTCAATCCACTTATGACTTTATATGTGTCTGATAAAACACGAAGCTTAGTTCCCTTAATAAATGCACCACATAGTTAACCGATGCCCCAGGGAATATGTATAGTGCACGAATCCTAAATCAAGACATCTACGATCGTTTCCAAGAAACACAATAATAGGAGAATGTTGTAGAATAGTTTTAATTTGTAAGAAATGTTTAGATTTTGTAATTTTGTAACATTTATGAATAATTCAAAACATGCTAACACAGTTCCAAAATTAATAAAAGGACGATAATATAGCTATTATTATTTAAAATAAATGATGCATGGTGGTTGAATACTATTGCACATCCTAATGTCTCGGTTGTCAACACGTATACATAATATGCCGTCACCAGGGCAATACTAATAACAATAATATCCCCCAAAAGGTGAGAAAATAACACTGCGCTACCTAGGCTTATTTTTGAGACTGCACATTTAACCAGACCTGCATATAACCACTTACGACTCTACAACCACGACACAGCACGCACGTAATGATACTGAAAACGTCATTTCTAAATCCCACGTATTTAGTCCCAAACCGAACCACGGTTGGCCGGAATGCTGTACAAAGTCATGTTATATGGTATACTGATTCTCAGGAATGTATTGAATTAATCGACAATGAATAATACTTACTGTACACTGTCAATATTAACATTTAATTGTTTATTGCCATCGTCTTTATTCACATCTGGGTCTTTCATATATGTAGCATCTGTGTGTGCATTGATGTTAACTCCTCCACTGTTAGCCTCAGTGCTGCCGTTTTCCAACGCCGGTCTCTCTACCAGGTCAATGTCATTCAGTTCAAACGCCTCGTTTTTCATTCCTGGAAATACATTGTTAGATTTTAGAGAAGGAGTATTGCGGAGAAATGGTATAGAGTATGTGTGGCCTTTTAGAAAGTGTATGTAATGGTCACTACCCGCGTAAAGACGTAATTGAGTGAACCACATTCCTTATTTCATGTTTACAAACACGTTGTTAGCTGCGGATGCTTTGGAGACTTATCTTAGCCAAACACAGATGCTTTGGAGAATTATCTTAGCCAAATACAGATGCTTTGGAGACTTATCTTAGCCAAATACAGATGCTTTGGAGACTTATCTTAGCCAAATACAGATGATTTGGAGAATTATCTTAGCCAAATACTGATGCTTTGGAGAATTATCTTAGCCAAATACAGATGCTTTGGAGACTTATCTTAGCCAAATACAGATGATTTGGAGAATTATCTTAGCCAAATACTGATGCTTTGGAGAATTATCTTAGCCAAATACTGATGCTTTGGAGACTTATCTTAGCCAAATACAGATGCTTTGGAGACTTATCTTAGCCAAATACAGATGCTTTGGAGACTTATCTTAGCCAAATACAGATGCTTTGGGGGAAATCCCGTCTAACACAGATCATATCAAGTGAACAATTGCAACACACATCGGACACTTGCATACACATAAACAATGATTATGTACACCTTAAATAAGCACCCATGGTGTGCATGTATGCTGTTTGTTGGAGTTTATGCATATCTGCTCACACGCAGTCCGTCAGGAATCGTAGATGTTGAGTTGCCTGCACCAAACAACATTAGAACACTGACCGCCGCACCAAACAACATTGGAAAACTGCCCACACCAAACAACATTGAAAAACTGACCGCCGCACCAAACAACATTGGAAAGCTATACAGCTTGCTGTCCAATTCCTTAAATCAGTTGTTGTAAACAATCATGTATTGACAGAAAATAAATATGTTTAAACTAAACAACATTGGAAAACGGCCCGCACCAAACAACATTAGAAAACAGACATATTGTTTTACGTACAACATATTTGGAAACCTTGCCTTTAACAATGTATACTGCTTTAAATATTGTGACTTTATGCCATGTTCTGTGTGAAGTCTGTGTTCCAGTGGTAGAGCGTCGGTGTTTGATACTCGGTCAGGCCACGCATGTAGTGTCATTGAGCAAGGCACCTCACAAAGAATACTTAGTATTGGTTAACCGCTTAGGTCGACTAAGCCTACCCAGTAAAATCATGTCTTAGTAACACAAGTGGTTTGACATTAATGGAACATGCATACATACATTATGTGCACTGTAACGCACTACTCAATTAGTTTACCTTCCTTAAACCTTTCCTCCACGTCTTTGAGTTGAAGCAATATAGCATTAGAGATAGGAACCATCATAGCGGCCGTCGCCGTGTTGCTGATCCACATAGACAAAAACCACGTGGGAGCCATCAAACCAAGCATTATCCTGCACAATACATATATATATATCACTTACACGACCAAGCATTATCCTGCACCAAGCATTATCCTCCACAATACATATATATATATAATTTACACGACCAAGCAGTATCCTGCACCAATCATTATCTTGCACAATACTTCCATATACCATTTACACGACCAAGCAGTATCCTGGACCAAGCATTATCCTGCACAATATATATATATATCATTTACACGACCAAGCATTATCATGCACAATACATATATATATATCACTTACACGACCAAGCATTATCCTGCATAATACATAGATATATATATCATTTACACGACCAAGCATTATCATGCACAATACATATATATATCACTTACACGACCAAGCATTATCCTGCACAATACATATATATATATATCATTTACACGACCAAGCATTATCCTGCACAATACATATATATATATATCATTTACACGACCAAGCATTATCCTGCACAATACATATATATATATATATATCATTTACACGACCAAGCATTATCCTGCACAATACATGTATATATATATATATATCATTTACACGACCAAGCATTATCCTGCACAATACATATATATATATAATATATATATATCATTTACACGACCAAGCATTATCCTGCACAATAAATATATATATATCATGTACACGACCAAGCATTATCCTGCACAATATATATATATATATCATTTACACGACCCAGCATTATCCTGCACAATACATATATATCATTTATACGACTAAGCATTATCATGCACAATACATGTATATATATCTCTTACACGACCAAGCATTATCCTGCACAAAACATATATATATATATCGTTTACACGACCAAGCATTATCCTGCACAATACATAGATATATATATCATGCACACGACCAAGCATTATCCTGCACAATAAATCCATATACCATTTACACGACCAAGCATGATCCTGCACAAAACATATATACACATATCACTTACACGACCAAGCATTATCCTGCACAATACATATATATATATATATATATCATTTACACGACCAAGCTTTATCCTGCACAATACATATATATATATATATATATATATATCATTTACACGACCAAGCATTATCATGCACAATACATATATATATATATATCATTTACACGACCA
>CM026393.1:65373166-65376604 GCA_014843695.1 Archivesica marissinica
TATCCTGCACAATAATATATATATATATATATCATGTACACGACCAAGCATTATCCTGCACAATATATATATATATATATATATATCATGTACACGACCAGCATTATCCTGCACAATACATGTACAGATAAGCATTATCCTGCACAATAATATATATCATGTATTATACAATACATATATATATATCATGTACACGACCAAGCATTATCCTGCACAATACATATATATATATCATGTACACGACAAGCATTATCTGCACAATACATATATATATATATATATTGTTTAACAATATATATATATATATATATTAGTGCTTATTTACATGATATATATATATATATTGTATGACAATATATATATATATATATATTATCATACACGACAAGCATTATCCTGCACATATATATATATATATATATCAAATACATATATATATATTATATATCATGTACACGACCAAGCATTATCCTGCAAATATATATATATATATATCATGTACACGACCAAGCATTATCCTGCACAATATATATATATTATATATATATCATACACAATATATATATAATATATATATCATGTACACGACCAAGCATTATCCTGCACAATATATATTAGATATATATATATATCATGTACACGACCAAGCATTATCCTGCACAATATATATATATATATCATGTACACGACCAAGCATTATCCTGCACAATACATATATATAATCATGTACACGACCAAGCATTATCCTGCACAATATATATATAATATCATGTACACGACCAAGCATTATCTGCACAAATAGTTTAAACATAATTTCAAACAATGATATAACATATACAAATGTACAATTTACACAAATATTTACATACATGTATGAAAAAGGATTAGAACCGAAAGCTATAGCTTATAGAGGTCTTCTCCTATATTTAGATGTATATTGTAATTACAGTATGACAGCGTTTTAATCGTATATGAACTATTAATTGCAATTCGATAAAGATAAGTATAAAATTATATTAACCATGAACTGTAAACTATAATCTCAATAATATAATGAGATTATTAAGGTGATAGAAATACACATAGTAATTAAATTAGTAAGTTGAAATTAAGATTGACTGAGAAGATATGCAAAAGGATAGAAGATGGAGGAACATGTAATCATTCGGATAGTTCAATGGGAGAAGCAAACTTGCTACATTTAGTGAACAGATGCTCATGAAAATCGTCTGCTTTCCCGGATGTAGTTTTGGACTGCTTCAAATATGTGTGCGTTGAGGTCATCGCTAAGGTTCCGGTCTCCGTGTAATAGAGTGTATAGTGTTATGGTACAATATTTAGAAGTAGTTGCTAAGAGACGAACTCTGATGTCATTGTAGTAGACACATTCAAAGAAGAAATGATGATTACTCTCAGGAAGACCACATTGGCAGAGTGGTGATGGAGAAATGTTTTTTGTGAACAAATGCTGGTTTAATGAGCTACAATTAGTACGGAGTCGAGCATGATAGACTTGCCATTTGCGGTCACCTAAGTAAAAATAGTTTGGGCATTTTGTGACGTCACTCTTTAGCTGCGATTTGAATGAGGAAAGAGATGGTGAATTTTGTAGTACATTTGATAGTTTGTTCCAGTCTCTCAGAGCCGATGGCAGAAACGCATTGTTGTATAGAGATGTTCTTGCGCGTATGGTTTGGATATCATCGACATTGCGCAAATTATACCTAGAAGTTTCTCCTACAGTAGGTGGGACTAGAGAAGAAAGATAATCAGGAGTTAGGCCGTTCTTCATCTTGTACAGCATAATTAGTTTATGGTTGTGTCTTCGACGTTCAAGGGATTCCCATGGAACTTCTCTATGGAGTTCGTTAAGTGATACAAGTTTGGTAGCTCCAGAAACAATACGGGAAGCTTCGTGCTGAATTTTGTCAAGTTCCGATTTCTCATAGTGTGTGCAGTTGATATAAACAACGTCCGCGTATTCAATAAGAGGTCTAATGAAGGATACATATATCACTTCTAGAGATCTTCTATCTAGTTGGAACTTGAGTTTTCGCATGATGTGTATTCTTTTCCAGGCACGCTCTTTAATTGAGTTGATATGAGAATGCCAAGAGCAATCATCGGAAAGGTGGACACCAAGATGCTTGTGACAATTGACTAGTGTAATAGGTTGATCGTGCGTAAGTAGAGGTGGATGAACGTGTTTATGAGTTTTACGTGAAATTGTCATAGTTTCTGATTTGGAAGGATTAAACGTAACTAACCATTTGTCAGCCCAATTTGATATTTTTTCAATGTCGGATTGTAGAGTTTCTGCAGCAGAAATAGGATGATCAACAATGATATGTAAACTGGTGTCGTCAGCAAAGAGATGTACTTGAGAACCCATGTCGTCGACAATGTCGTTGATAAACACTAGGAATAAGAGTGGGCCAAGAATAGATCCTTGGGGAACTCCTGCATTTACCGCTGACCAATTAGATTGAGTACCCGGTAGAATAACAGATTGTCGTCTGTTAGAGAGATAGTCAGAAAACCAGGTAAATAAACAGCCATCCAGTCCAGCATTTTTTAACTTGAAGAGGAGACCTTTATGCCACACTTTATCAAAGGCCTTACTAATATCAAAGAATACAGTTCTTACTTCAAGGCCGTCATCGAGAGCCTTGCAGAATGTATTGTACAGGTAGATGAGCTGATTCGATGATGAGTCTCCTGGTCTGAACCCAGATTGTAGGGAAGACAGGAAATTAGTATCACTAAGAAAGTTGAAAAGATACTTAAATATAATACGCTCAAATACCTTCTCTATACAACAGAGCAAAGAAATCGGGCGGTAGTTGTTAGGTAAGGATGGGTCACCTTTTTTAAAGATAGCACATACATTAGCATCTTTCCAAGAATGAGGTACCTTACTGAGCTGTAGTGAATGGTTAAACAGAGAACAAAGTGGAAATTTAATCACTGGTGCAGTTTCACGCAGGATTCGGTTACTAACTCCATCTGGTCCTGAGGCTTTGTTGATTTTAAGAGATCTCAAAGCATCGTCAACGTCTTGTAGGGTAATAGAAATGGAGTCTAATTTATTTATATGTTCTTGATAATTATTGGCAGGAAGGTCGTTATTGTGGTTGATTAGCGAAGACTGGCTACAAAAGAAGTCATTCAAGAGATCAGACTTCGACTTAGAATCAAGGACAAGTGCATGTGTGGCCGGGTCTATAAGTGGAGGGATGACTTGTTTATTAGAAGGTGAAATGAATGCTTTGATGAGTTTCCACCAGTCTTTTGGCGTGGTAGTCGCAGAA
Organism: Archivesica marissinica; assembly: GCA_014843695.1. Lineage (NCBI taxonomy): Eukaryota > Metazoa > Mollusca > Bivalvia > Venerida > Vesicomyidae > Archivesica > Archivesica marissinica. The sequence continues at coordinate 65,376,478 of CM026393.1, forward strand.
TTAAGAGAATCAGCCAATTTAAGATAATGGTTTAGTTTAGCAGAGCGGATAAGTGAGACTATTTCATTTCGGATTGTTCTGAACTTGTTCCAGTGAATAGGGTTCTGAGTGCGTTTAGCTTTTTGGT